>PVKP010016159.1:0-48801 GCA_004027715.1 Plecturocebus donacophilus | reverse complement strand
GTTTGAATTCAAAGATAGAGAAAAAAATGCAGAAATACAAATCACTTAAAATTATAAATAAAATATGTTAAACTTAAGTTTGACTGAAAATAGTCTCAATTTTGTTGTGCATGTTAACTAAATCCACGTGTTATCTTCATTGATTTCACAAAACTTGATACCCTCAAGGAATCTTATGGTTTACGTAACTGATAATAGTAGATGAAGAATTCTAAAGACTGTACCGAAAGGGAAGAGAAGGACAAAGAGAAAAAATGACAGGGAAAAAAGAAAGACCTGAATGTCTGTGTGTAGATAGGCAAATAGGGCCTGAAACTGTTTTCCACCCATACTTTGAGAGTCACCACTATGTGTCAAGTTTGTCAAGCTGAGTGAAAGAAGGAGTGATGTGCTTCTTCACTTTCCTGAAGAACCACGTAGAAAATGTGGCAAATATTTAATTTAAGCCTTGTTTCCTGAAAGACTGCAAGATGCCCACAAATTTTCTTTCCCAGAGTTCAAAATAGCAAGCTGAGTGGGTGTAAGCACTTTAAGTGAAAAAAAAAAAGTAACTAAGGAAAAGGAAATCATACTTTCTGCTTCTTAGTATAAGATTTTTTTTAAAGGCCATTTAAAGAGATAATACTGATATGAATCTGGTGGTTGTCTTGAATCAGAATACAAATACAGTCCTGGTGACCTGCGACAGAACCCCCTGGCCACATTTAAACATGATTCATTCTGTATAAAGATTAAACTGACAACATCATAGTTACAGTAAGAGCGAGGTGTTGTCAGCTACAACCAGATACCTAAATCACAACAGGAAAACACTTGCACGGAGAGAAAGCTGAATGTTTCTAGGGCCTCTGCCCTTTCCAAAGAGAAAGACCTTCCTCAGCAGTGCTTTATAATATTTTAACATGTAGATGAGTCACCAGGAGAGCTTGTTACAAACATAGGTTCTGATTCTGAAGGTCTACATGGAACCCCAAAGTTCCCAGGTGATGAGTTCGCCGGTCTACACTGTGAGAAGCGAGATTGTAGTCTGTAACAATAGTTTCCTACTAGCCAAACACCAGAAATCACAATCAACCAATTAAGAACGCTTGCTGGGTACCTGTGCCAACTGTTACAGGAGATAATAAAGTATAAAACATGTGACCTGAGCTAACATGGAAAAGTATATTTAAAAAAAAAATCAAAGCTAAATGCTAAAATGCATAGAGCAAACGGGAAGTGTGCAGCCCCAGGTTGGGGTAAGGGGTGGATGTGGAGAAAGAAATTCGGCCACCACTAAGGGCAATTCTAGAGGGAGAGCGCAGAGTTCCCACAAGAGAAAGCTATGGTGCACCTGCTTTGTGGTTATAGATATCATCATTGGAAGCTTTTAATCAGAATTCACTTTTAACCAGGTGAAAGGAAACTGGCCTTGTTTAAAATTTGTCGGTTTGGAAATTATAATTCTATTCCAGGACAGGAAAGAATGGGTAGTTTTGCCTTCATCTTATGCAAATTTTCTCCACTGGCAGCCGCAAGAGTGTTATGAATGACATTTTAGGTTTGGGCCTGGGAGCACAAAATTATCATTTTTGGACATATATTTATGCATATGTATGCCTTTGGTTAACATATGTTTTTAATGATTAAGACTTTTAAAAGCATTAGAATCATAACTTTATACTACAATAGATTTAATAATCTTCTGTTACTTTGAGTACTTGAATTTTACTTTTATTATAAAAATAAACCCTTTTTCTCTCCCGTAACATACTTTGGGATGGCACATACCCACACAACACCCTCAACTCCAGCAATATTCTTCCATTCTTCCCTTTCCTCCCACACAGGCTGACAATGGGAAGAAAACATATCCAGAAACAGAATGAAATTATTAATGAATTATACTTTAGGTTTTTTTTTTAATCTTAAAGAGTTTTTCCTGACAACTCACAATATGTTGGGTATTGCACAATGGATTCAACAGAAAAGCAACCAAGGTTTCCAAAGGTCAATACAAACATAAACTTTCAATCTCTAAACTTTATTTTTTAACTGAAGAGAGTTACAGAGGGATGAGGGTACCTGCAAGCTGCAAGAGGGAAGTACTTGAAAGAGAAACCTAATATTTTTGCATTCCTAAGTCAGGTCAGCAATCTTACTGAGTTCTAATTCTACCTTTTCGTCTTGGGACTATCAAATTCGTCATTTTATTGTAAGCATTAAGAAATGGTATTTGGAAGACTTACAAATCTTATGTTTCATATTAATGTTAAATGCCGTGACTATGGTTTAGCCACAGTTACTGTCCGAGATATGTTCCTGTCTTACCAAACTTGACTATGCTTCCTGTTCTTAGCAAGGAAGTCAGAATTTAGGCAGTGCATTTTGGCAAAACTGCTATCTAACGTATCAAGGCTTGAGTGTTACAAGATACCTGTTCACTGCGACTGGGCTGAACAAGGTCCTAGTATTCAGGATGTATGAACAGAGTCACCTTCCCTCCCACCAATCCAATGCACACACACATAAAACCCTCACCAGTGACAAGAAAAAAAATATGAATATGAGAATGCGAAGTTACTGTTACCTATGAATGGTTGCAAAAACAATAAACAGAAGGCAGACAGGCACACCCTGTTGAGACCATGAAGTGTGTCTTCTTCAAATCTCTTCCCCTTTCTATCTTGACCCTGTTCAGGTGTCCTTGCCTAACCAGGTCCTGGGGTCTTTGCAAGCTGCACTCTGCATCTACTGCAGCAAAGAGCTGATAAGATTTTTCACACTAGGTTGTCAAAAATGTAACGTGCTCTCATTATGAAAATTACATTATGAAAACAACAAAAACAAAAATCTTGGGACATCATGAAACTTAATACAAACAAATAAGTGCTGGTGAAGAGCTGTATGTGGGGGAGGGGTTTTGCACGAATAGAAATAAGATGTCCTCCTCTATGGGAAATATTATCAATCCTATTAAGTTACAGTGCAAGGTGTGCCATAGACACTAGAAGCACATATGGTCGACTTTCAGTTCTCCGAGGTGATTTTTATTTGAATTGAAGTTCCTCTTCTGAAAACAATTAATCAATGATAAGTTCTCTCTCCCTCCCGCTCTCTCTTTCTCTCTTCAAAGTGTGTGTCTATATATATATGTCTTTTGACTAATTATAAGGCATAGTCCCATTTTTTCCTCCTTATTGTCTATCACTATGATCATCTGTGTTTATGTGTCATCTGTTTTTAGAATTACCCATGGCTATTACCAGAAGTTACAGAGTTAAATTTGCAACAGCACAGACTTCTAACTACAAGCCTGGGACCATGGTGGAAACAAACATTCAGTTAAGGAAGATTTCCCAAGCCAGAATTGATGTCCTCACTAACCGGGCTGCCAGGCTTAGATCAAATGAAGGTCGATGCAATGTCCCCAGAGGAAGCTGTTCAACTCGCCTGGTTGGTTCCTCGGAGCCCGGCCAAGGAGGCTCTTCAGATTGACAGCACCCTGGCAGAGCTGCTGTCTTCCCCAGGCAGAGAGGCCCTCCCCCGGACAGCAGGCTGGATGTAAACCCATCTTCCACAGACACCAAAAGAGAATACAGCAAAGCTAAGCTGCTGGGGACAGCCACTTGTGGCTGAGACAAAGGCAGGTTCCCCCTGCCGTGGGACAATCACTAGGACTGTCAGGCTGTCGAAATGTATATTGCAGACAGGACATCCCTCCTGGCATCCAGTGTGAGTGAAGCCCAGGCCACAGCAACAACAGCCTGGCCTGAGGACAGCCTGCACCACACATCAAAGCCAGAGGCCCTGGGAGGCTGGCCAGCCGCCAAAGACGCCTGAGAGCAGCAGGGGAGTGTGTTGCCTTAGGACAATAGCAAACTGGGACGTGGTAGAGTCTGTAAATTCCAAGCACTGGGGAGGTCTTCTCAGAGATTTTACCCTCTCCTGTCAGGGCTGTGATTTAATTTCCTTTGAAGAAAAAAAAAAAAGAAAAGAAAAGAATATACATTCCCAAACCTTCTGTCTGCAAAGGCAGACACCACGATGCAAGTTTAATGCACTCTGGTCCTTCCCAGCCGGCGGCCACTGTCTAACACAATACAGCTAAGTGAGATGTGACATTCTCCCAGTCCCCTTAATAGGGCATTAAGTCTAAGGAGTAATTAAGATCATTTAAATGCAAACATCATTGTTTCACTGCTACTATCCTCCCAGATATTTCCCATCAATTCTGTTTAATTAGAGTAGCACCACACGTTAATTATAACCTGACAGTTTTATTGATTTCATGGGGCACATCATGCAGTCCCATTTTAGGTAGCAAGGACTTAAGGTGAGGCATGAACTTCTCAGTCACAAAGATGACTCAGCTCTTGGACTGATGAGGTTCTGGTTTTTCTACTAGGAGAGGTTTACCCACGTGCTCAACAGAAATACCTCAGAAAGGACATCTTATGTCCTCACTTTATTTCATAGCATTTTGCAAAACAGCATGTCAAAAACAAACTAAGACAAAAAAAAATAAATCTGTTAGAGTGTAAAAGACATATCCATCTCCCTCTGTTCTCTGGTCTTAATCTGAAATTCTTAAGGACCAGGATGAGGTACTGTGAAGCCTATGCAGGTAAAGCTGGCATCAAATAGAAATATGGTGCACTTCTGCCACTGAAGCAACTGGCTTCGAGAAGCCACGCTGCATACATGCTTATTAGGACAGAGAGAGCTGGTCAGTTTTCCTTTCAGAGGAAATGAATATGAGTTGAGGTCACTCAACTCTAATCCACCCTGTACCTCAGGGTTATACTCCCAGCAGCACATGCTCCATTAAGCCAGCAGTTTGTCATAGCCCAGCGTGTCATCCATAATGGCATGTTGGGGGTGGAATCACTTCCAACTCCTCGCTAATCCGGTGTGGGGAACGCCAAGGTAGAGAGTTTTACTTGATTGCATAAAACGTAGAGCTATTTTCAGCTTCCAAATCATCATTCTGGCTCTTTCACCAGTCCTAAAGCCATATTACAACCCTTTAAAAATATCTTTTCTATTTGTTTTCCCCTATGTTAACATAAGCAAATACTTAAAGTAATCCCACTAAGTCTCCGAAACATAAAGCCATGAAATGTTAGGGAAAAAAAAGACTAAAAAGAGTTTAAGTGTTTTACAACATGTTTGTAATTTTTTTTTTTGAGACAGAGTCTCGCTGTTTCACCAGGCTGGAGTGCAGTGGCAGGATCTCGGCTCACTGCAACCTCCACCTCCCAGGTTCAAGCAATTCTCCTGCCTCAGCCTCCGGAGTAGCTGGGACTACAGGTGCATGCCACCATGCCCAGCTAATTTTTGTATTTTTTAGTAGAGACGGGGTTTCACGATCGTCTTGATCTCTTGACCTCATGGTCCACCTGCCTCGGCCCCCCAAAGTGCTGGGATTACAGGCATGAGCCACTGCACCCGGCCCCATATTTGCAATTTAAAACGGTTTCTGCTGCTACGGTAGTGGGCTTCCAGTTATCTCCAAACTCCTTAAAGAAACCTGGGCAATCAACACTTAGCAGGACTTCGGTGCCTGATGACAAAATCAGTTTTGTTATAGACATACTTCGAAAAATGACTTGGAAGAGTAACATTAAATAATGAAAATTAAACAACGGCTAACTGATATAGGAAGAACTTCAGCTATTTCTATAATAATTCCACTGGGAATTGTGTTGAACATTATCAAAACAGGATGTTTTGTTTGTTATTCTTCATAAAAAACTACTGAATCAGTGTAAGACTCTGAAATATATCGAGACTACAAATCTATGTGAAGTCTAGTAATATTTTTAAAAAGCCAAATGGAATTTTTATTCATGTATTTAACATTTTTGCTCAATGTAAGATGACCTCAGGAAACATGTTTCTTATTTTTATGAAAGCCAAAAGGAAACACAGTTACATAACTCTGCAATGGTTCGGCATCACAGTGCAGAGAACTTAAGCCTAAATATAGGACAGTCACAAATGAGTCTTCACTGCTAAGACTTCTTATATTTAACAGTAACAAAGGATTATCCCATGGTAACCAGATACCTGTTCCATTTAGAAGCTAATCCTAACATAAGGATTTCAATAACAAACTTTTTCTAATGTTAACGTCAATGAACTGGGATGAAGCTACTGCATCAAGGATGAACTTAATAGTAGTGGATTTAGAGATAACTTTAAGTGGGTATAATTAGCACACAAATACAGTCTTATCTTTGGATGTGGGGTGGGGGGGGGTTTCACTTCTGTAAATGAAATCATAATTTTTTACTGCTTAAATAAATGAAAGCATACATATCATCTTCTTTTCCTGACCCACATAGCTGTATTTGGAAGTGGAGAAGAAATAGCGAAGAAGTATGTCTAGGAAACAATTGCACCTGAGTGTTTTCCTAAAGGCTGGGAATGGTAGCTCACGTCTATAATCTCGGCACTTTGGAAAGCCAAGGTAGGAAGACTGCCTGAGCCCAGGAGTTCAAGACCAGCCTGAGGAACACAGTGAGACTCTGTCTCTAAAAAATAAAAATAAAAAAATAAATTTAGCTGGGCATGGTGCACCTGTAGTCCCAGCTACTCAGGAGGCTGAGGTGGGAGGATTGCTTGCGCCCAGAAAGTTAAAATTGCAGTGAGCTGTGATTGTGCCACTACATTCCAGCCTGGGCAACAGAGCCAGACTCTGTCTCAAAAAAAAAAAAAAAAAGAAACCTGAAACAAACAGTTGGGCTCTGCTCTGATGCTTTTGAAATAGCTGGAAAAGTCACCCAAATAACTGCTGCTGCCATTCCATGAACTGATCGCTATTTAAATCAAGTGAAAGCATCAGTTCAACCCCAAGTCTATGAAAGGAACTAGAGGCTCCTCTTCACTTCTGAGGTCCCAGAGGCTACGTCTAATCACTAAGACTGATACTTTTATTTCTAAAAAACTCTAAAAAGTATCTATTTAATATCTAACCACTTACACACTTTGGTGAAACATTTTTTTTTCCTATTTCAGTATCTATAATTTGCTATTCATGTCATCTGTTAAGTTTTGAACAATCATTTACCATTCACCTATCACACACCAGGCACTGGGCTGTATGTAAAGGTACACAAATGTGTTTTTTGATCTTAAAGAATACCAGACTTGGAGGAAGTATGAAAAGTGCTGTGGTGCAAATTACCGTAGGGTCCACAGGAGAGAGAGTAGTAGTTATTAAGGAAGATCTGAGAGTAGACGCACTAGAAATGGATCTTGAGTAACTAGCAGACATTTGTGAAGTAGACAAGAGGAAAACCAAGTTGAGAGGAAATGTATTCAGTTTTAAAGCAAACTAAGTTTGAAGTGCCTTAGAAACAACTGGGTAGAAATATCCAAGTCGACATTTGGAAATATAGATGTAGAATCCATTAGAATATGTGAACCGAAAAACTAGTATGGAAGACTATTATCATCATTAGCAGCTAGAGTTATCCTTTTATTTTTTTTTTTTTTGAAACAGGGTCTTACTGTATCACCCAGGATGTAGTGCAGTGGTATGATCAAGGCTCATTGCAGCCTTGACCTCCCAGGCTTAAGCCATTCTCCCACCTCAGCCACCTGAGTAACTGGGACCACAGGTTTGTGCTGCCATGCCCGGCTAATGTTTTTGTATTTTGTTTGTAGAGACAAGGTTTCACTTTGTTGCCCTGGCTGGGCTCCAACTCCTAGGCTCAGTCATCTGCCTGCCTTGGCCTCCCAAAGTGCTGGGATTACAGGTATGAGCCACCACGCTTGCCTAGAGTGAGTCTTAGAATAATGGGCCTCCGTAAAACGTCTGAAAAGCTACAGAGAGTGGCTTAAGGGTTGAACTTTGGGAAAACCCCCAAAGAATGAGAAATGTGTGAAGGTGCTGAGAACAGAGTCAGGCCTACTGGGCCACAGCATCACAGAACCAAGTGGAGAAAAAGCAAATGATAAACAGAGTCAGACACAAATCAGGTCAAATAAGTCAAAGATGTCTGTGAATTTCAAAATTAAGAGGTTACAGATGTTCCTTGTTAAAGCAGGTGGTCGAAACTGTGGAGCAGTCGAGACAGTAAAATAGTCGCTAGAAGAGCCATCAGGATTGTTGGTTTTACTGTTTGTTTGCTTGCTTGTTTTCAAGATGGAAGGGATTTGGGCTAATTTAAATGTTTCTAGTTGAGAGACCCTTAATAGCTATGGCCCTGAAAAAAACACAATGTCCTAACAATATTTTACTGAATTAAATGTTGGCCACAGTGGAGAGATAATTATGACTTGATTGTGTTAGGATAAAACTTCAAATTCTTAGCAATTGACTAACCACTAATAATGATTTAATAATTTGGGGAGTCTGTAATGGAAGAAATATGCTGTTCTTCTGTCAAATGAATCAAGAAGGAATCACATAACACTGTGGGGAAATCTTGAAAATGAAACTACTAAAAGGTAAACTTTGATCATATGACTTTCAAGCTGAACAAAGCTTTATGGATCATCCACTTAAATCGCTTATTGTGAAACAGATTTAAAATCAATGCAATAATAACAACTTCCACAGAAAAATATCAAAACTGAGTTTAAATTGTACAAGAAAAAGAAAATGATTACGACAAAGAGACTGCCCAAACTACTCTGTTTGAGAAACTTTTGAACATTTTATTCAGACATCTGGATGGGAGGGAATTCGTAAGCCTGGCAATTACAAGTTACCAGTAAGGCTACCAAGACACTTTCTGAAGAAGCACCCAGAAAGAATTCACTAGCTGCTCATGCTCTTAGCACATAATGACTAACTCATCCTGCTCCATCTGGGCTCATGCCTCGCCGTGGTTCTCACCCTGAATACTGTCGCAGGACAAGAAAACAGTCACTTTGAAAACAGTAAGCAAGAAACCCAACTGAAATATTTTAGTATTACAGTACGGTGGTTTGTGTTGTGTGACCATAAAAGAAAACCCAGTTTTATTCATGTGATGAAAAATTCAGGTAAAAAAGTGTTTCTTTAGAACTTAGAAAATGACTTATATAAGGTTAGTTTCTGGGAAATATACAAATAATAGAAGCACTTTCATATTCTTTCATGACTTGAATTTAGAGTTTTCCAACTCCCTTAAGTGGTGAGAAGGAAAAGCAACAAGAGGAAGTAACTCTAGCAGGCCTGGAATCAGTAAGGCCTGGTAATAGGATTTGGCTCCTAGACAACAGTGGGGTCCACCTGCCCTCCCTGTGGTAAGACTCAGGGTTGAGGCTCTTTTATAGATAGACACACACGTACACCCCAAGCATGATTTAATTTCTCTATAAGATGTAGCAGATAGTTTTGGCAAACCAGACTCTGTTGAAGCTGTTGTGATTTCCACAAAGAGGAATATGAAAAATTTGGGCTGACTACTAAAAACCTTAGGAAATGAAGAGTTTAGAAATAGTAATGGAGTTTGAAACAATCATCACAGAGAAAAATAAAAATTACCCACATTTACTGAGTATTTTCCTATTTACTCTTTTACGACACAGGCATAATTATTTCCCCAGCTTACAGAGAACTTAAGGCCCCAAAAGGTTCAGGAACTTGTCTACAGCCTCACCGTAAGTGCCGGAGAGAGGGTTTTAATCCTTTGAGCCTGACTCTAAACCACCTCTCTTGAAAATAGACACTGGCAATTTAAAAAGAGTCATGGGTTGAAGAAATCTAAATATCCTGCCATGACTGGCATCCAATTTTCAGTTCTAGTCATAATGATTCTGACCTGGCAAAAGGATCATCAATGCCAAACCAAAAGAATGTGTAATGTATCAAACCATTCCTGATTACTCCCTGTTTGAGCTGATAGAACTCCATGGTGGAAGAGTTTCAGTGGAGGTTACTCACATCTTTATACAACAATGATACTGCTGCTTTCACACTTAGAACGAAGGTCATTGCTCTAAATTTGGCAACAAAATCAAAGTCTTTCTTACCCAGCTCAAGAATATTATTTTACCCAGATCATTGTCCTAATTTACTTTGGCACTAAAACGTGTTTATTACTATAAAGTAAAGCTAAAATTGATGGGTTTGGGGGATTTTATATACCATGTTCCACTAGGTTAATTTTGGAGGGCATGCCATGCTTTCTATCTTTAGACAGTATAATCTATTTCCTCCTTCTTAAATAAAAGCCACAAGTTTCCCCCAAAAAAACTAAAACTTCAGTACATTATGTTATTTTAAATTTTGTTTTCACTTTATTATTGGGAAATTATTAATCTTTCTATCAAGAAGTATCATTTTGCTTTTCTTATAAAATGCTCACGATAAACTCTTTTTTCTCTCATTTATTCAATTATTCATTCAACAAATAATTTTGCCTTCCCATAAGCCATGATTCTTGTCTTCATGGAGCTCAGGGGCTAATGAAGGTCAGACACTGAAAACAGATTGTTACTGTGTAGACCCCATAACAAAAGGCATACTGTGTAATTGGTTATCTAACAATATTTGAGAAAGGTAGCATTCTTCTAAATTCTTTAAAACTTGGGAGCTAAGTATTCCTCCTATCATGATCTGAAGCCTAGAATAATTCTTAAATCCACCACAGATAAACTTTATTTAAACAACTCCTAGATGTCTCACGACATCTGAACCCAGTTTCAAAAATCACCAGCATAGATGTTCTAGAGACTTCTCCAAAGAAGTCACTGGTGCAACACTGACACATTCTAGCCTGGGTAGACTTCTCTCTCAATCTAATGCATCAATTTGTGCAGTTTGACAAATTTAGAGTAAGAGGGGGAAAATACATAAGATACTCAGAATTGGAATACTCTCTAAGTCTTAGAGTCTTCTCTGTTGTATTTTTCCTAGTCTAAAACGATAAACATTCCTATCTTTGACAGACTTGATCTAAATATTTGTCATGCGATGCAGAAAGAAGAGTGAGCTATTTTGTGCTTATCTTTTAATTACTCTAAACTCCTCTTAGTTTAATTGCATACTTGTACAACGTATACTTCTTTTCTTACTTTTTCTAGAACCTGCTAAGATTCCAGTTATTTTCTTACTGATTTCCTTCCGTTGGTAGCTAGATCCATAGATTAAGGTATTTTCCTTTTCCTCTCTTGGCAGACTAAGTTCATTTGGCACAGATTTGTACACAAGATCATGTCCAAAAGGAATCCAAGGAAATTATCAGATATCTATTTCTTTCCACATCAGAGAAGCAAACCCTAGCTAATCCAGCTTGTCTGCCCTCTGAGCCTGGGGCTTAGTATGAGAAGTGACACTCCCAGAAGAGGGGGAACGCTAAGCTGGCAACCCAAAGGGTCTCCCTGTGGTTTTGATAAGAACTCACTTGTAACAGGTGCCAGCACCTGTTCTTCCGGCTCCCAAAATAGTTCCTACTTAAAATGAATCATATCCTAACAGTTTGCTTTTAAGCTTACTGTTTGAAATTTGGAATGTGTTTCCCTATAGAACCAGTGTCATGAATACTGGTTGGCATGAGATGCCGCCCTTCAAAAGCCTATATAACCGGATTTAGAATTTGCCTAAGGCAGTGTAGTAAGAGCACCATAGAACCTACCTCCCTTAGATGGCATAGCTTCTTGTCAGATAGTCACACTGACAAATGGAGTCAATAGGATATGAAACTGCCTTTTCCCACATGGACCATGCAAGTCTAGGTGGAACTCTAAGAGGTAAATAATAAAGTAAGAATAGCAAGACACGGATGGGCCAGGGGCATCAGCAGGAAGAATCTCAGTGGCTCTTGTCTTTTGTCAGAGGCAGCAGTGGTGGTTCAGGCATTGGTAGCAACAGAGATGGCAGAAGAGTGGAAGAGAAAAGAGGGCAGGGAAAATAAGTGAATCAGACCCTAGGGCAGCCTTTGAAAAGGGAGTGTCCTACAATTGAGGTTAAGAGAATTGAGGAAGAGAAGGGAATTTCTACCACAAGCCAATCGGGGAATTCCCTGGTTGGGATTGCCATTCATTCTGTCACTGACTAGGAATATTCATTGCTTAGTCATGTAACCTTCTCAGTCTTTGTTTCTTACTCTGACTTTTTAAATTCAAGCTCTGTGTTGTTCATAAAAACCCAGTTTGGGCTGGTGGCTGTGCAATCCCCCTCAGATTTATTGTTATCCTGCAGTGGTTCTCAGTTAGGATGATTCTGCCCCCTTAAGGGACTCTAAGCAATGTCTCAGGTTCTTTCTGGTTGCCAAGCCTGAGAGTGGGAAGGGGTGTGCTATTGTATCCTGGTGGGTAGAGGTCAGGGATACTGGTAAATATTCCACAATGCACAGGACAGTCCCCCACAACAAAGATTTATCTGGTCCCAAAGGTCAAACCGTGCTGAAGTTAAGAAAACGGATAACATTGTAACTCTGCAGCAATAACTTTTTGGTACGTTACTACGCTCCTGGAGTTTAAGCAAAAATTCTGTAGACTAACTGCATCACTCAAACTCCATCGTGAAGATCCTGCTCAACCAAGAGAAATTCTACAAAAAAAAAAAACATATTATTCTTCAGAATTACAAAGTGTGACATTTGTTTTTTCGTTGAAGATGTCCAATAAAGACAGCCCATCGTTAAGAGTCTGGCAGAAAGGGCACGGGATGAACTTGGTATCACCTGGATGTGACTGAAGTTTTTCAGGGAGGACAGTGCACAACCTCCTCTGTGAGCGTGAACCCTGCCACCAATGCCACATCCTGCTTCTTAAGCTTTTCCATAAACAGCAGCTGTATTCCTCCCCAAGCATCAAATGACAATCCAGGAACATGCACACGTTCCTGAAATGCTCACAGCCACCCAGTATCAAAGCAATAATCTCCCCAAGGGAAGAGTCCTACTGGGCCTGATGCGGGAGAAAGAATGAAAGCAGGGCTATTCATCAGGGCACAGCTTCCAGGTCCACGCCACCATAAAGCACTCCATGACCCGGGCAAGGAATGTTAAGTAACTTCTTTCTGGCCCTCTGTTTCCTCAACTAAAAGCAAAAAAGGTTTGGCTTAGTCATCTCCAACTTCACTTTCAATTCTCACTGCCATGATGGTTTTCTTCCCAAAAGGTAAAGAGAAGAGAATTGGCTCCAAAGAAAGCAAGAGTGAGCTTGTGAAACCCTCTTTATTAAAAGTCCCAATCTCACGAAGTGTCTGTGGACTGCAAGAGATGAACCACCCACGTGATAAGTTCACCCACAAGAGCAAGGTTTCTGAGCAAAGGCGAAAGCTGACCCCAAGCTTGATAGGCGAAGTCTCTATTGAGTTCCAGGCCACATGAGAAATGCTGACTGTAAGAATGAAGGACCAATCTTTGTGTGTGCACAGCAGGGAGAGGACTAATCATTCCACACTGGCCTCTTCCACCACAACCTTCTGTACAGATAACCGTCGTCCCCAGAGCACCATCTTCTCATTATGAAGGACAGGAGAAGAAGAGTACAGTGCATCTTAAACTATCTTTGTATTATAATACAAATCACAAACAAAACCAAAATGGGCACAAGCAGTATAAATCTGAGGAGCCTTTAGTTGTAATGGGCAAATGCTTTATGTATTTATAACCATGTGGTAGAAACCCAAATTCGTTCTGGGGAACATTTCAGCTATCCTGGTTTTGTTCATGAATCTGTTTCCCTGAGATTCCCCACTGGTTTTTTATGCTGTGCTTCTGTTCCTATGTTTAACTGAGCCATTTAAAAGGAAGAGTGTCAAAGGTAGACTCAGGTATGAAAGTATAAAATTTCACACCGGTAAAGTATCTTGTATAAAATACAAGATACTTTACCGGTATGAAAATATAAAATTATATTTCTATCCTCAGACTTCTAAAATCTGAGTATGCAAAATTATTTTAAAAATACACTATGGGGGGCATATATAAGAAGTGAAAGTAATAAAATCCATTTTTTATTACAGCCATCTCAACATTATCGCAACCTCAAAGGGCTACATTTTCCCAACTGAAACACCAGGATTTTAATGTGTCTGGAGTTTGAGACCTTCTGATAAATTATGTTTGTTTGCTGGTTTTGTTTTTTTTTTTGGGGGGGGTTGCTTTCAGTAAGCACTGCCACTTTATGAAATATCTATCATCAGTATTTGACAGCACTTGACAATCATTATCTCATTACTTTTTACCACATCCTGGTAAGGGGAAATGGCAGATAACTTCATCGCTTTTCACTAAAAAACAGACATCAAGGGGTTAAAAAAAAAAAAAAGGAGAACTTCAGGTCTCCCAGTTCCACCTACTGCACCACTTTAATATTTAGTATTCTCCTCAGGCCATTCTCAGAGAAAAAAAGTGAAAAGAATCCTCTTTGACTTGCTTGGGTCACTGCCCCCAAGATACTGAAGACTCGATGTACAGTACATCGGTGGTGAAACTGAAAGGCATATGCAAGAAGTCGACTCCCCTCTCACTGCAAATAATCCTAATATGATCGATGTGCTACAGAAATCAATAGTAGTAATGACTACCTTTTCTGGAACTGCCTCAGCAGTCAGCTGGAGAGGGGGCCCTGCTAAGCCCAGGCACATTGCCTGGATCAAGCACTGAAAACAAGCTTCACAATAGAGAAGCGTGAGTAATTTACTTATTAAAGAGATAACTGTAAAGTCTGATACAAACAGACAAGCGTAAAGCCTTCAATGCACAAACCAAATGCTTGGCTCAGAGACCATAAAATGCAATAAGCAATGAAATCTAGGTTATATTACTCAACTTTCAAAAGTCTAATGCCCCTTTTTATCCTTAGAAAGATGACACAAAGCAATGACCTGTGAGGGGGAGTTCTGGTTAGCAGGGGCTCCCCAAAGACACTGAGCCCACAGCAGGAAGTGGAGGGGAAACCTCAGTGACTCGTCTGAGACTAACCTGGTCCTCCATGTAAGGCTGCAATGCAGATAAAGGAGACGACTGTACTTCAGGTTGGTTCTAAAGCAGTCTACATTACTCAAAAAGGACAAAAATCTAGTCAGGCGTTGCCCAAATGATCCCTTCTGTGATCTTTTATCTCACGTTCAGAAATGCAGTTGTAATAGTGCATTTGTGAGACTCTGAGGCCAGGAAACAACATCTCTGTAACCCTAATTTTACTTTTAAAATCATGACTTCACTGTCACCAACTAGCAAATACCCAAAATAAAAAGGTAAAAACATCTAAAACACTGTTAGAAAGCAAAGCTTGAGTTCATGAACAAATCAGGAAAAAAAAAGTCACTTGTCATCAGATGTTGTCTGTCAATTTAAAATAAAACCCAAATAAAAACAGAATTCAAACAGTTCTTCTACAATAAGCTATTGTATAGCCCCTAGATCTGTCATTCACAACTCCCGGAAATAACTGCATATTCGCCAAATGCTCTTATTTTGTATGTTCTCACAGGCTTTCATGACTTGTGCAAATTGTTTTCCAAGCACCATCCAGCCATAATGACCAGGTTAGAACTGATAATTATGCCTGCCTGTCTATAGGTTTGTCAGCTAAAGAAATCCACAGACGGCTGCATGATGAGCAGAATTCTACTTCGGGTGCAGCTGCGCTGACCACACTGCATTAGAAAAACAACCTTCTTTGCAATAACCAGTTCTGGGCATCACTGGTTAAAAAAGACTAGTTTCCTGTTTTTCTCAAAAACTTCAGAGTGTGGGTATTGCTATTTTTTACCCCACCCACACTTTTTTCTTTTTAATTGTTGAAGATTAGGTGCTGTAAACACCTAATCATGAGCGTTTTTTATATTAATTTTAATATTAGGTCAGATTTGTTCTTTCCACGTGGGGCCTTCCCTTTGTGGAGATCTGTGTGGCTTCTCCTGCAGAAAGGGGGAAGCCATGGGGCTGTGGGCTGCTGTCCAGGAGGGGCTGGGGTCGGGTCTTGGGTCTGGGGACTTCTCTGTGGCCCGGTGTTGCTCCAGGTAGCTGTCCCTCACCACTGGCCTCCTGATGGCCTGGCTATGCATGGTCCCCTGCAGGGATGCTGCAGCTGACCGAGGGCAACAGGTGGTCGGGGGAAAAGGGGCTGTTCCCCCTAAAAGAGTATCTCAGCCCAGGCTTGGAAAACTCTCCTTACTGATGAAGTCGGGGGGGGGGGGCTAACAGTGACATAAAGCAATAAGATCCCAGACATATCATCCATATCGTCATATTTCTGTTTATACTATGCCATTTCCCTTCCTCACTTTGAAATGTCATTTCCTTTCTTTCAGGAGGAGTTTGAAGTATATGAAGGCAGTGCACATTATAGCAGGGCTGCTCCTGGTGCCTGACCCCCTCACTTCACTCCCATTCCTGTGCAAAGGTTAACTCCTTGCAGCTCCCACTTCTCCCCTACCTAATTAACACACAGGCATGAGTGCTGGGCAGGATGATACAGATCTGTCTCCCACACTGAAGAGAAGCTCTCAGAGCAGGCAGTACTGCCCTGCTCATGCTATAACCCCAGCACCTCAAACAGTGCCTGGAAAATAGCAAGTACTTGATTAATATTTCTTGAGACTGAATGCCCCCTCCCTTATCTGCTTCATCTTTTATCACATCTCCTCTCACCTGCTCTTTTTTATTTAAAAAAAAATTTTTTTTTGAGATGGAGTTTTGCTCTTGGTGCAATGGCGCAACCTCGGCTCACTGCAACCTCCACCTCCTGAGTTCAGGTGATTCTCCTACGTCAGCCTTCCGAGTAGCTGGGATAACAGGTGCCAGCCACCATGCCCGGCTGATTTTTTGTATTTTTAGTAGAGACGGGGTTTCACCATGTTGGCCAGGCTGGTCTCAAACTCCTGACCTCCAGTGATCTACCCGCCTTGGCCTCCCAAAGTGTTGCGATTACAGGTGTGAGCCACTGCGCCCAGCCCTCTCATCTGCTCTCTTGGGTACATACACCTCTCTGGAAACCCTCATCTACTATACTGCAGTTTCTTTACATCTGACTTTTTTAGAAACCATAAACTCATGGAAGTCGAGGACTGGGCTCAGCACACCTGGCACATAACAAGTGCTCAATACACATCTGCTGGATGTCATTAAATGAATCATTTGTGATTACCCACTTTGAAGCCAGGAACTATGTAGATATTGTAGAAACACATTTCTGTCTCTGATTTTTTTTAACCAATACTGTAACTTTTGATCCCTACAAGAAAAGTCTACAGTGTTTCCTCAGCCAACAGTATATGCTTAAAGGCAAAGCAATAACACTTAATTGGGGAGGATCACTTGAGCCCAGGAGTTCAAGACCAGCCTGGACAACAAAAGAGACTGTCTCTACAAAAAATTAAAAAATTTGTGATGGCACATGCCTGTAGTCTCAGCTACTAGGGAGGCTGAGAGCCCAGGAGGGCTGCAGTGAGCTATAATCCTGCCATTGCACTCCAGCCTGGGCAACAGAGCAAGACCATGTCTCAAAAAAAAAAAAAAAAGAATCCACATAAGCTTGTCGAAACAAAAAAAAAAAACAAAGAAATAAAAACTTGAAAGAAAATGATAAATGAGGCCAGGTACAGTGGCTTACATCAGTAATTCCAGCACTTTGGGAGGCCAAGGAGGGCAGATCACCTGAAGACAGGAGTTTGAGACCAGCCTGGCCAACATAGCAAAACTCCACCTCTACTAAAAATACAAAAATTACCCAGCCATGGTGGTGTGCGCCTGTAATCCCTGCTGCTCAGGAGGCTGGGGCAGGAGAATCGCTTGAACCCAGGAGGCAGAAAATTGCAGTGAGCCTAGATAACACTATTGCACTCCAGCCTGGGCAATAAGAGCTAAACTCCGACTCAAAAAAAGAAAATGATAAATGAAATGTTTATTGCTGTACTGCTATGCAAGGAGTTGAGGTAATATCCTTTGAAAATTCCTATAAAGAAAGAATTCTAAGCAAAATCAAAATCTTCCTTTTTGTTAAAATTCACAGTAGAAAAAGTGTTAAATCTTTTTCTCTTCTGTAAGTTCTCCTTTTAAAGGAAAGGCAGAAGTTCAGCAAAGACCTCTATCCCCTCAGACCTCCAGTATTTTTCTAAACTGTAAAAAAGATATGAAAAAAAACGAGCCACAATCATACTTATATTTTATGTACATGTATTGACTTCACATCACTCCCACTCATGTTACGAAGAACCCAAGTGATAAAAACTTAAATAAACTCCTGATGTGAGAAAAATATATGTATACTATCATTTGTTCCAAGAATTTTAATAAATTATTAATATGTACACTCATTCTATAAAGCTTTACAACAGTGGTTCCCACCTTCTGGGCACCAGGGACTGGTTTCCTGGAAGACAATTTTTCCATGGACCAACACCAGGCAGGGGGTTGGGATGATTCAAGTGCATTGCATGTATTGTGCACTTTATTTCTATTAGTATTACATTGTTATAATGAAATTATTATACAACTCACCATAATAATCCATGGGAGCCCTGAGCTTGTTTTCCTGCAGGAAAACTAGATGGTCCCATCTGGAGGTGATGGGAGACAGCGACAGATCATCATGCATTAGATTCTCACTGGGAGTGCACAACCTAGATCCCTGGCATGCGCAGTTCACAATAGGGTTCAGGCCCCTATGAGAATCTAATGCACTGCTGATTTCAGAAGGCAGAGCTCACTCACCTCTGCTAACCTCCTGCTGTGCAGCCCAGTTCCTAACAGGCAACAGACCACTAATGGTCTGTAGCCTGGGTGCTGGGGCCCCTGCTTTACAGGCTACCTATTGCTGCAACTTCTACCACTGGTAGTAGCTTTATTCCTTACAAATTTTGCAACTTGTATAAGCAATAGACTTTTTAAAATGAGATAAAGCTTCTTTAATTTCTATGTGCCTTAATGTTGGAAAAAATGAAAGAGAAAGAGAAGAGAAGTCAACTATCATTTCACAGAAGACATAGCTCTAACTTCAGGGAAGTTAAAATCTATTTAGACAGTATACCAAGATGCATACAGCGGATAACAGAAACATCGCAATAGAACGGACTTCCAGCAAGTAACAACTGAAGACAATACTGTCAGCATATTCAAATGATGAGGCTCATTCACAAAGGAAAACGCAGGCTAGAATAATAGACCCCTTTGCTTCTGTATGTTTGTAAATAACATAATCATTGTCTTATATATTATTATCAAGTAGCAAAGTCTTTCCCCATTCATTGACAGATCAATCGGAATGGCCTTCCCCCGCATAATTCATACAGAAGAATTAATTTACTAATAATGAGAAGTTTTGACATAGGTACTAATGATTTGAGATGAATAAACCAAATTTTATATAAGAAAAAAACATATTGTCTCCTCCCACGGAAACCAGAGCAGTGAGACAATAACACTGGAGGAACTATAAGCAACAAGACCAATGCAAAAAAGTAATTCTGTTACTTGAAGATATCCTTGGATAAAGTAGAATAGCACCATACACTTACGGAATTTTTTTTTAAACCCACATACACATTTTTCCCATCAGGCTGTTGGTAAAAAGTAATGAGTATGAAACAGTAATATCCCAATTTAACACTCCAAAGAATGTGTTTGGGCTTTCTTTCCAAATCATCAAGAAAATGCTCTTAAAATTTGCCCTCTCCCTCCAAACAATTTCATGTCTTCTAAGTTCGAAGTTGTCAGTCCCACACTTTCCAATTATAAATAGACAAAACTCAGTGTATGGAACTTCTGTTTAGAAAAGGATTCCATTTCAAAGCGGGCTCCTAAGAAGAAAGAAATGGTAAGTAAGCACACCAGCCCGGGTAGGAGCCTTACTAGAGATTAGAATTTGGTCCACCTGCAAGAACAGATGGCTATTCTGGACAGCTGCAGGAAGATGGGGGAAATAGCTTGAGAGCTATTGATTGCTGTAATGATTAAAACCAACAACAATGCCAAACTGACACTAGAGGTTTTATACTGTTACTTGAAATTTTTTTTCAGGGAAATTTAGGTTTATAATGTTAGAATGGCACATCAGTCCAGCAGTTCGTTAAGACTCTGTTATCAGTCGTTTATACTGGAATCTGTTAGCAGCCCTGCATTCTCTTTTGCCACTCTAGAGAATAAACACCAATACCCAAATTGTGTGTTTGACTTACATATTTATAAGAATAAAGCAAATTTATTATACTAGATTCCAGATGTAAAAGATGTGTCACTCCTTCAATTTCTCCTACCTTTGGCAGTTTCAAAAATTGTGCACGTGTGTATATATATATATATATATATACACACACACACACATATATATATACATACACATACACAATTACTGCATTTGCTACACTAGAAAATCTATTATATATAATTATACATTACATATATTATATAATTACATATTATAATACATATATAATATATAATTATATATAATAGATTTGCTAATGTAGGAAATGCAAAATATAAAAAATGACAAGGTTCTGTTGCATTTTTTTAAATAAATTCTCTGTTCACAGCTCCATAATACATCACAAAATTTAATATGAAACCTCTTATAGCAAAACTGTAGGTTAAAATAAACTACCAATTATAGTAGTTTGGGTTACATTACTGTAAATCCTAGATACAAACCAAATCATTTTTATCTGCCTTGTCAAATGTTCCTGAAATGAACACATTAAGACTGTTTTTATTTCAAAATCTCAGATCCTTTTAGAAATTACCAATTAACTGCTTTAAATTATTAATGGCTATTAACAGTTACTATACAAAAAATAACTTTTCTAAAATGTTGCTTTCTGAAGAATCGAAGCATATCAGATACAATATTACAAAATATTTCTAAAGATAGGACATGGCAAATATCAAGTTATGAATTTTTTAAGAGACTTAATTGAGTTCTCCGAAATAAAGAGGAAATAAAATAAGTTTAGAAAAGAGGTCATTTCAACAGTAAATGTCATGCTGGGTTTAAAGTAAATGAAAAATACCAAAGTCCTCACAATACCTCACATCTGCATTCATCTAACTATGCTTTTGCATATTGCACATTTGGAGGTCCCAGCTCTGTATGAATCTCTCGGATGGACTAGGATCCCCCAAGGAATCAGACGCACTTCTTTCTGTGGGAAAGCTCACATTCCAGTGAGCACTGATTCAAGGAATGTTTGTAGTCCACAGGTCCCAAAAACACACTGATAAGCAAAATCTTTATTTAAATCTCATGCTTATTATTTTATGTAGCTTTTGTTCCATGTGGAGAAATGTTTATACTGCTGTAAACAAAGATCGTATTAGGAGAATATGTGTGTGTTAGCAATTTTCAAATTAAATGTGCATAATTTACCTTTGCTCCTACCATTGGAAAGACCACCCAGTAAGCAGCCAGGCCAGCCAAAGGGCTGTAGGGGGTGTCCTTTCTTTCCTCTCTGCTACCCTTGAGTAATTTACTCTTTTGTCTATCTCTCCCTCTCAGTCCAGCAACCTTGAACTAAAACCTCCCTTGGCTCACTCTCTGTATTTCACCTCCCCCTCAACTCCCAGCCCCACCACCAGCAGCCTACAGAAGTGACAGCCTAGAGCTTAACCAAGAACTCTAGGAACAGCCTAGAAACAGAGGGCAAAGTGCTGCTCTCACAGTAGCAGAGAGAGCTGTGTTCCCCAACATCACAGCTTATCACTCAGAAACAAATTTTCCGAAGAAACTGACATCCACGTTATAACTTCTTAACTATTACTAATACTTCAAGTACCCTACAGGTCAACTCAGCTTTTGTGACTTAACAAAAAAGAATAAATATTAATAAGAAAACTTTATACATTGAGGATATTGTATATGCACATAGAGGAGCAAAGAAAACTGGAGTCTTTATGCATGACACTTGTTCACTCAATAATTTTTTGAGCACCTAGTAATTTTGAGGTATGCACATTTGGTATTACATCACTCAGTTAAACGCCTTTATTCTACTGCCTTTTCTTTCTTTTTTAAGGATTCCTTCTGAGAATTAGAGCCTTTAATTCTACTCATCCTCTAAAATAATACAGGGCAGGGAAAATTCAGTGGATGACACTAAATCACATCCCTCAGAATTCTCCTTTCCTTGAAGGTCCTAACCCTGTAAGAATTCATATGGCCAATCAATTCATTACAAACTGCAATGACCTCCCAAGGGGCTTAAACGCCTCTTTAAGGCATGATATCTCACATAACAAAAGTTAACTATGTGTATACATATATATATATATATATGTCTATCACCTATAGGTGCTAGCACTTAAAATTCAAGAACAGGTTTTCAAAAATAGTTTCCTTCAGCAAGAGATTTATTTATTTATTTATTTTTGTTTGTTTTGTTTTTTGCGATGGAGTCTCACTCTGTTGCCAGGCTGGAGTGCAGTGGCACGATCTCAGCTCACTGCAACCTCCACCTCCCAGGTTCAAGCGATCCTCTGCCTCAGCCTCCTGAGTAGCTGGGACTAAAGGTGCACGCCACCACACCCAGCTAATTTTTTTGCATTTTTAGTAGAGACAGGGTTTCACCATGCTGGCCAGGATGGTCTGGATCTCTTGACCTCGTGATCTGCCCACCTCGGCCTCCCAAAGTACTAGGATTACAGGTATCAGACACCATACCTGGCCCAGCAAGAGACTTATTACAGCCTATTTTACTTGGCCATGTGAATTTTGCTTTTGTTTTTGCTGTGGTAAGTTTTTATTCCTTAATAAGAAAATAAGTCTCTTGTCAGCTACTATTGCTCTAGGAAAATCAAATCTCTTCTGAATGATTCCAGATATCCAATATGCTGCCATTTTTACAATCCAAGATAGAATTTGGATGGCTATACATAGCCCCTGAATTCAAACTTTGTTTTCTATTGTACTTCTAATAGCTTATTCAGTTAGGATTTGGGATGATGCACGTTAATGCTGTCAGGAGCATTTTAAGAAAATGCTGCGTGGAAGACATAAAAATCCTAATTTCATTAAAAATTAGCCAAAAGAGACATCAGGATTACGCTACTAACTAGTAAATGTCTGAAATTGAGAAGAGCCAAAAACGAAACACTTTAAGGAATAGTGTTACCAGTATTTTTTTCTTTTACTTAGTTCAAAATCCCTGCATAATTAATACAGTAATACTTAATAAATGCCTGTGAACCTACCACCTCTTCTCTCTTGCAGTTTAATTAGGTGATTGACTTCAGGCATATTATAAATCATAATGACATTTTAATTACTTTTTTAATGTGCACACTTAAAAGATTTATAAACAGGAATAGAACAGCCCAGTACATTGAAAAGAGGCACACCAAATGAAATGAAGCACACAGCTTAGGATGATGACAGGCAGATGATTTCTAGAAGATAGAAGTGAACCAGAAAGGGTTTCGCAGGCTTCAGTAAACATCAGCTCTACTGCCTTGGGACCAGTTACGAACAACCTATACAGGCTTCTTGATAATCTTAACTGTCTTTACAAGGAAGGAACTGGATCTCTCTGTCAGTTACACTTTAGGCCTTCCCAAGACAACCTCTTCTTACAGTGAAAAAGGACAGACTTTTGAGGATCAGACCCTGGTTCAAATCCTTCCTTTACCACTGGCCAGCTGGATGACCTTGACAAAATCAACCTCTCCAGGCTTTGAGTTCCTCATTTGTAAATTTTGTAAATGGAAGAAAATACTTATTTTGGAGGGCTATGGTGGAAATTACATTAGGTAAGCAGTAAACTGCACTGGTGAAGAGGTATGCTCTAAATCAGACTTTCTGAATTCTAATCCTGGCTCTGCCTCTAATTCAATGAAGTTCTAATCAAGTTACTCATTTTCCTCAACTGTAAAATGGAGATAGTATCAGCAACAACCTCGAAAACTTGTTGGGAAACTAAATAAGTTAATACACAGAAAGCACTCCTGCCTGGCACACAGTAAGTGCTCAATAAAGGTTAGCTACTAATAAATCACTGAGCATAATCACTGATGCACAATAATACTCAGCCATACTTAATTTTTCTTCTTTTTCTAGAGCCCTTATTTCCCATAGACAATTTCTGAAATTTCACCTCTACTGTGAAATTATCCTGTAGAGTTAGGTCACTGCTAACTCCTTTATTATCTCTTTCTCCTGTGTATGTAGATCCGTATCTAAGTGCCTACTGTTAAGTTTCTACACCATGAGCATTTAGTCTGGGAGATTCTCTTTATAAGGTAGAATAGTAATTCCAAAATAAATACGTACTTTGATGCTAAGGACAACAAGGAGAATAACTGAAAAAGGATGAATATATAAAGCTGTGCAAAGAACTTTCTCTTAATCTTTACGTCAGGTCCACATTAGGATTTCATTTTACCCTAATGGGGTGAAAGGGCAGTGAGTTTCAGCCCAATGTGGCTACCTACCCCTCTCTCACTGCTAAAATACAATTTCCCTTTGCCAGGAACTATCTTCATAAAAAGTGAAAAAGAAAATAAAAATTAAGCTATAATTTTTCAGTAGGGATTTTCAGTCCTCCCTGTGGTAAACTGGTGAACAGGAGAAGTTGACAAAAGGTACGATCCAGAGGGATATACGAAATCTTAGGTAGGGAGGTACTGACTCCAGTATTTCTAACTTGCTGTGGGCAAGTATGTTGGTAGAATTCTTGTAATAAAGAATTGGATGTGTGTGTTAGTATAAATATTTATTTTAATCCAAATATACTTATTCAGAAAGCATCACTGTTTATAACAGAAAACAAGGATTTTACTCTTTTGCTATAAGGTACTTTCATTGTCTTTTTTTTCCTTTGCATGCTATTAGGTATCAAGTTTTGTGTTAATAACTTTATAGGAAGGTTCTGACCAAACCTGGTGAAGACTACACATCAGTGGTATTTCTTACTCTACAAGCCAGACAATCATATATATATATATATATATTCAACCAGATTGTATTAACTATCAGTGGTATTTATCACCATGGCACCTAATCTACTATACATTTGGTCAAAGATAAAAAAGTATCTGCCTTAAACTGCCTTCTACAAGCCAGTTGTTATTGTCACAGATTGACTGAAACAGATAGGCTTTTGATACACAGAACCTGAACACATTATCTCTGACTCTTCCTCCACCCACTTCAGTGACAGCTTTGGTCAGCAACAGCTGCAGCTGATACATTACTCTACTTGTTTAAGAAAGTGGCATAAATACAGAGATGAGATGACATAAAGCTGTGAATGTTGGACATGGCTCTTACAAAGTTTTCCTGAACCAACCAAAAAAAACAGGATATGTGTTAAAAGAATTTGTATATGCTGCCAGTTACTTAGAAAACATGTGGACAGATATATGCTTTCAGGAGCTAATGCATTAATAAAGGTGGCTTAGCATGCAAGACTTCGTTGCTAGCTTAATGGTTTTAAGGCAAAAAAAAAAAAAAATTCCAATAGGATCCCATATGAATTTCTTGAAATGTTGTGCTAGAATAGGTCACTTATTTTTGCAGAGGTTCCTAATCTTGCAAATAAAAAGAAATTTCCAACAGTCTCACGGTCATCCATTGAATAACACAGCTTCGAGTCCTATATATTGTCATTTTATACCTCTAATCTGGCATAGATTAGCAACAGAAAGGAAAAATATGCATATGATCTTAAAACTAGAAAGATCACATTGCAAGACTGCTGTGTCAGTAATTTCCGCTTTCAAGAGTTACACAATGCTTAAACAATAGTTATCCTACCGAGCTACAGTTCACTTAACCTCACAGTCCAGCTGATGATTGATGAAGGGTCAAGAGGGTAGCAGACTTTGGGTGCACAACACTTCAATCCTTTATCAAAAATGGCAAGAGGCCACATACTACAATACGGAACAAATACTTCCTTTTACCGTACAGTAAATTCCTTCCTCTGATTGGCTAGAGCTTCAGTGCATGGTTCACAAGAACAAAAATACATTCTATTATGAGCAAAACACATTTTAAAGAGCAATGACTTAAAACTCGGACCAAGTAAAATGTCTATATCCCTACAATAATTAAAAACCAGGTGTGTCTATTTGTCTCCTTATGCTAAAATGTCCATGAAGAAGTTCATAAATGGACTTCTGAAACCTAACTCTTCAGCTCATGTTGCATAAATTCTTATTCATCAAGACACACACATACCCACCTATAAAGGCAATTAAACTTTTCAGTATGTGCTTGAGAAATATATAGAATGATCTAATTCAATATAGGGTAAACTACAATAATATTTCCATCTCCTAAAGTTTTTAAAAAGCACTATCCAGATCATTATTAGAAATTAATTCAGAATCAGGGGGATGTAACTGTTTTGAAAGAAAATAAGGCGATAAAGCATTATTCGAAATGTGTGAAATTCTGGTTAACTGGATTATATTATGGTAAATGACAGTTGATCAGAAAACACTTATCCTAATCCATATTGTTGAAAAATCTTATTTTTCATAATTGATAAGTATTGCCTCCACAAGTATAGCATTTTCTCCTTTTTAGTAAAAGTCTGAACATCGATTCAAATTTGTAGAATAATATATTTTAGGTTAGGTAGAAGATTTAAATCTAATGTTAAAAATCTCAGATCAGTGGTTCTCGGCCAAGATTGGTTTTGCCCCCTAGGGGATATTTGGCAATATCTGGAGCCATTTTTGACTATCACAACTGGGGATGGGGAAAACTATGGATATCTATTGGGTAGCTGGCCAGGAATGCTGCTAAGCATCCTACACTGTATATGACAGCTCCTCCACAACAAAGAATTATCTAGAACCAAATGTCAACGATGCCAAGGTTGAGAAATCCTGGCTTAGATGTGGCTTTAAAAAATAAATTACTGATAGTATGTCATGCTTTCTTCTAGTTACCTACCTTTTCTCTGGAAAATAAAGTGCATGTAACCAAAAAAAAAAGTGTATTATAGCTAATCAAAATTTTACTGCACAAAAACAAATTTACTTGATAAATATATATATAGCATCAACTATGTACACATTTCTGACTCAGAGTAAAAAACGATTTCATAAAAATAATGTTTGAATGTAATACCCAATCAATTAAATCTTTACATGTTAAAATGTATGAAATAATTATCTAATTTTAAAATTTGTTCTCAGTATTTTAAAAATTCTAAAGTACCATACAGAATTTTCTCTGATCACTTTCCCAAATCTTAACTCAACTGATTTTTAACCTGACAAACAGGACAATCCAACTTTTAAAGCTATTTATTATCCTAGAACCCAGAGAAATAAATGTAAAAGTGTATCACCACCAGCATTAAAAAAATGTATACTGAATCACAATCAGAATAACCAGTTAAATCAAAGTAAGAGTTACATTATATATATTAATTATTTTTCTCTACTCGCCAACTTCATTTTATTGACACAGTGACCCAAAAAAGACCCGGGTTGAAAGTGTATTAAAACTATTAATCTTGTATAACACATGTTCAACCATTAGATAGATGCTCATTACTTTCCTTCTTAGCAAAAAGAGAAGACTGACGCTTAATTTCTCCTGCAGAACACTGATCCAAAATGGCCCTTCACAGAGATTAAATGCAAACCTTGCTCAGAGGCCACAAAGAGAGAAGGGACTCTTAAAACCGTCTGGCAGCAGTGACCACTGAACGGCCATGCATGCATGTTCTACACAGCACAGACAGAAGGCCCCTGGATCTCCACCAAGACCCACCTGGGTTTGCAGCAGCCCACACCCTGACACTCCTTTGGGGTTCAGCACCAAAGGTTATTGTTGACTTGAACATTTTTATAAAGCAGAGAAGGACCCGTGGGTTGGAATGAATAAATATGGCCAGAATCCAGGAGGTCTGCTTCCTCACTGTACACTCACTGACCACATGCTTGTGAGCCAGTCCTTGAGTGTCCCTGGGGCTCGAAAGCCATGTCTGTAAAATAGGTATTGTTGGGAGGATTAAATGAAATAAATGTACATGAAAGAACTTTATAAACTACCGGGCTCCATAAAGCGAGTGAGTTTGTTTTTTTGCAGAATGTACAACAGGGCCTTTACTTCCTCTTTCTCTGACTTCCCATGAGTATCCTCCTGACCCCTTTTATTTCCTCTCCAGAGACAGGTCATCAAACTCAACCAAATTTCATCAGATAGAATCTAAAATAGTCTGAGCAATGTGAATGGCACGTTCCATCACTTTAACGTGGAACTCTATTTCTTCCTGTAATCTGTATTGAGTGCCAAGTGCTCTGGGTGCATTACTTCACTTAAGCTTCACAACAACCCTACCATATGATAATCATCCCTGTTCTGCCAGCAGAAAAGTAAAGCACAAAAAGATTTAGAATTCACCTGATATTCACCAAGCTAGAACTGAGGAAACCTGGACAGGAGGCAAGACCATTTAATTCCAGAGCCCACACTCTTCACCACTACCACGAACAACATCCCATTTTAAAAATACAGTTATTTCTAAAACCAAATACCAATTTTTGTAAAGTGAGCCTCACAGTGTGCGGAGAACCAAGCAATGTACAATTACCACACCATACAGATATATTGAATCTTTTCGCTTTGTACACTTACTCTTCCCTACTTTCTCTTGGTCAGGGCACTGATAGCAGGACCAGTGAAACCAACATTTTGCCTAAAACATGGTTGTACCAGTCATTTTCTTAGGTTCAAGAAGAAACTCACTTCTCCATTGAGATATTTGCAATCATCTCTGATTCTGCAGAATGAATTATTGGTATGTTTGGTGAGATGATGCAATCAGTGAATACGTGAAAATAATGGTGATAATAATACATGCTTACTCATAATACCTTCCAGGTTACAGAACGCTTCCATTATACATCATCTCACTAGACTGGATCATCCAGCCAGGAAGGGAAGAAAAGATTTACAAATATTGTAAAGAAAAAGGCAAGCCAAGTGTCAGCATACCCAAAGAGAGAACTAGTGCCCAAGGTTCTTGCTTATTCATTCTACAACCAAAACTGCAATTTTGGAACTTCTAAACGACTAGAAAAAAAACACGTCTTGTGATTCCAAAATAATTTTGAACTATTTTCCTTTTAAGGAAGACAGTGAAACAACACAAAAACTTTATTAAAATAATTCTATCTGCATTTTTATATTATAATCCTAGAAATACAAAATTTACCTTATGGCATACACTGTGTCAATAGATCAGAAGTAAAAAATCACAAAAATACATATTTAGAAAAGCACAAAGGCATATGTTTGTATTAATACCCTATTTAGCCCCCATCCATTTTTACCTTTCATCTCCCAGATAACTAGTAGCCCTTGCAGGCAGTTATAATGACTTAGCTTGCCTATCCCACCTCCCCAGACTTAATACAGGACTTTATAAGGGACTCAGCTAAGGCATGGATTGGTTAATTGATGGAAATCAGGTACTATAAAATAAATGGCACGCAGACAAGCAACCCTAAATTCAGCTGAAATGCAACTTTGAGCAAAAGCAAACCACAAATTTAAAAGCACTACAAAAAATGCTCCTTTTGAACTTGACAGTTCCCAGTCATTCAGGCCCAGAGTAACACACGGGGAGCAGTCCTCAGAAAGTTCTGTGGTGTCTTCTGAATCACTGCCATTACCCGAGAAAACCCCAGGAAGTGGTTTGACTGAGTAGCTGGACCAGTGCGTAGGTATCAGCTGATGTCTCTCACACATACAAGTTGGTAACAATGGGGACATTGTGAAACCAGGAATAACCTTCCTTATCTTTAGTAGTTTGGGAAATCATTTCTAACTCAGTGAGTATATAACTTGGGAACAAGTCAAATGGTTAATTATTCACTGAGAGCTCAGTAATTAATCTGTGTTAGATCAAATATCATCAGATCTGAATAATATAAGGATGTCCGATGTCTGGAACAATGAGTCTTTGGAATCGCTTCCATAAAGCAGCAATCTTTCCTAAACAGTTATGACCAACAAAGAACAAAGCCTAAATGCAGGCAGCTGCTGGCAAAAAACTAATCAAAATGGACTGTGATCTCATAAAACCTTTCAAAGTCAGTTTATTTTAAAATATAAGTTGATGCCATCATTTTCTGCTCCAGCAAATGGTTGGTGCAAACCACAGTAAGATTAGGTAAAATTCCAGCTGCTGATAAATCTGGGTAGTGGCAAGCCAGTGAGCTCACCCAGAATAAAACCGGGCAATGTCAAGAGTCTATCCTCACATGTCTTTATCTAACAACTAAAGGAAAAGGTCCAAGACGTCCTACCAAACCAAAACTAAGAGATATTGTGATTTACCTAAACCCAGTGACCTGAACTAAATAGCTACCTCTTTTCTGAGACAGAAGTTAGCTCTTTAATGGCCACAATTGAGAGTCATAAAAGAAAGTTATGATTTCATGCAGTATTGGGTTTCTTACAGTTCATAAATATCCCACTGGACATTTTTCAATGTATCATCCCAATGGTCAGCACCCTTTTTGGCTGATTTGACTATTGTTTTTCTACATTCCCAGCATCCACAATCCCAACCTCTGGAAATTAATTCTCTAAAATATCTAACAAAGTCACAAGGGCAACCATAAGACACAACTTTTACCCATAAAAGCAGTATTCCCCTAACAACAAGAATCTGCAATTACAATTCTAAAGCATTACACAACAATTCATTTTTACAGACATCACACAGCTTTGACCCCAGCAAGAGCCTGCTGCACAGAAACAGAACAGATTCACCTGCCTTCAACACTCAGCAGTATATGTACCAAGAGCTCTCCAGGTCTCTACTTTCCCAAAAGAAATGGATGCCTCAAAAACAAGCTGTTTATTCAAAACAGCAAATTCTGGGATGGACTGAGAATTAATCCAATCACTGACATTATTTTGAACACCAATACTATTGACTAGTAAATGATGTACACCATGATTTACCATGGGCTATACTGTCTTTTATGTTATTAAAACTTAAAAAATCATTATAAGCATATTTGACTAAATTATTTGAAAACAATCCATGAATGGAATATATGATGATTCTCAATTTTGAGCACACATTTTCCAGCACTCTGGATTGAGAGAAATACACCATTTGTGTATACTGAATTAGGCATGATCGTATAGCATTAAGTTCATATATTACATGAAAAAACAAGCCTTCTCCCCATTACCTCTTCCTAACCTGGCCCAAGGGAATTTTATGAACAGCCTCCGACAGGATGATAATAAATTAATAGATTCATAAAAAGAATAGATGAGGTGTTCCCTAGCTCCTGAATTTTTTTAAGTGGACCAATAATCCTTCTAAAATACTGGGTTTTCTGGGATCTGACCAACATCAAAAGGAACACACAGTTGTACCAATCCCTGAGCAGTAAGCATGACTTCGGTCTGAAATAGGAGGACACACTGTACTTAAATTGACCCACTACAAATGGTTCCCCTCCACTCAGCCATTTGCTATTAAAAGAACCAAGCTGTTCTGAAGATAAGCAGGAAGAGGATATTCAAAAAGTGTAGGCGGGATATTTTCACAGAGCTTCTCTAAATTCCAAATACCTGAACAAACTGAACCAAATTAAAAACTCAATTCAAGTTTTTAAACCTGAGTTAATAAAAAAACAATGTTCACTTCCTTTTTCAACTACTCATGAATAAATCTTTATGTAAGAACTTAAATGAAATAAAAATCTATAATAAAACTTTTGGTTAGGTTGCTTACAAATGTTTTCAAAACATCATGATACCAGAAGTCTAAATTTCCATTTTTAGACTTTTTTTCTCCAGCTCAGGCTTAACAAAGATATACCTGTTTGGTTGCTTTTTTTTAAAGACTCTGTTTTTGTTCCATATAAATTAGTAAGCAGGCCAAGCATGATTACTGTTTCGAAATCAGTGTTTTCGGAAGACAGCATGCCCTTATTGAATTATAAGAGATGTACTGAGTATAGCCTAAATGCTATCACTATGGAGGTTCAAAAGAGTTATAACTCTAAACCACAGCCCTATGCCTAAGGGCTAACAACTAGGACAGGCAAGATGTGTATATATAAAACAATTACACTATTCTACAAGGTGCAGAGTCAAAAGAGAAGAAGGAAAATTATTGACAAATGCAGTCAGCAAGGACCAAAAAGAAGGACACTCAGGAGGGAAGAGAATGAGCAAAGGCCTGAAGATCTGAATAAACATGGTCCATTTATAGGACGTTAAGGAGGTCAACTGGACTGGATCAGAAGGCTTAGAGACACGATAAGAATTAAAACTGGCTAGGTAGGGCGGGATCAGAGGTCACCTGTCCTGACACCTTTGGTTTACAGATAAGGAAGCTAGGCTCAAAGTGGTGAGTGAGTCAACAAACTCTTTAAGTGCTTCCTATACACTATCTACTCTACTAGGCACTGAGATGCAGAGGTGAATAATAAAATGTCAACGACCTCAGGGAGCCCACACTGAGGACAGACAGACAAAAAACACGCCAACTAATAAGTTCATCATTTCAGATTCTGATCATTTCTACCAAGTAAAAAAATGCAATAAAACCTAAACTAGGGATGGATAAAGGAAACTGCTCAAACATGGGACACGGATGGTCTGTCCAAAGAAGTAACATTTGAGTTGAGACTTGAACAATGAGAAGCAGCCATGCAGGGGAGATGCAGGTAAAAACCACTACAAACAGGAAAAACAGTAAGTGCAAAGAGAGACAGAAACAAGCTCAGCAAGTTTAAGGAACAGAATGAAGGCCATTATGACTGGAACCTAACTGGGAACAGGGTGTGTAGAGTGAAATGAGCTCAAAGAAGCAGAATCCTGTGGGCCATGGTGAATAGCTTGGATTTTATCATAAAGGTAAGGAGAATGAATCTATTAGAGAATTTTTAGCAAGGAACGGCATTACATAATTCATATTTAATAGGCTACTCTGGGGAATGTGGAGTCAGGGAAGCCTGTTAAGAGCTTTTGCAGCATACAAGGCCAGATGCTGGTGGCCTGGACTGACACTATAGCAGAGCAGAGAGTAAGAAGACATGACATTCAGCATTTATTTTGGAGAGAGAGCCAGAAGTACTTACTGGATTAAATGTGAGTCTCAGGGGAAGGAGAGGAATCCAGGATGAATTCTGAAATTACGGCCTGAGTAACAAACACAGTTGATTTAGTGAAACATGGTTCTGTTTAGTGAAATGGAAAGGTTTGGTGGGGGAGCACAGCTGTAGGCAGTGGGACATTGATAGTTCTCTTTTGCCTATTTCAGCTTTCATATGGCCATTGGATAGTCAAGTGCATGGGTTTAGGAGGAATATAAGTTGAGAACTCACGATAAGATCCATTAATGAAAATAAAACTTTGAAAATTATTAGCATATTGATATTATAAACCATGCTGAGATATCTGCTAGAAAGAAAGTGTAGATAAAGATAAGAGGATTTAGATAGAACCCTAGGGGAGTACAACACTTAGGGGAAACCTAGCAAAGAAGACAGAGAGGGCTAGATGGGAGAACGTGTAGTCATGGAAGCCAGGAGGGTTACGCATTTCATTAAACAAGGCAGAGTGGGCAACATTCAAAATGTTAAGAGTTAAGAAGATGAAGACAAAGAATGGCCACCAGCTTTGGGAAGATATATGAGAGGTTAGGAACTTAAGAGAGTTAGTAAAGATAGATAAATTTGAGCAGTTTTAGTGAACAGTCATGTTTCCAGGGTCACAAAGGAAGTTAAAGGCCAAGCAATTTAAAGCAGGTCTCTGGATTCCATTTCCTATGCTATTTTTGTTGCTCTAAGCTACCTTTCATCCTATGGACGATAAAGACTCTCTGAAGAACTTTGAGCAGGAAAGAGGGGTGCTGAAACAGAGTCACTGTGAAATTAATCTGATAGCAGTGTATGAGATCAATTCGAGATAGAAGCTTCCATAGTAGACAGGTGCAGGGATGAGAGCCTGCATTAGCAGACAGCAAGAATGAAGAGGAATAAGCCACAGAGACAGCTCCAAAGAAGGCGCAAGACCAGGGAAAGTTAGAATGATTCCCAGTGACTGCCACTGATCCCAAGAATCATTCAACAGGATAGAAGAAAATAAAGCGGTGAAATGCAAAAAGGCTAAGCACTTTTGAAAAATTCTATTATGTGTCTCACAATGCCTGTATTTATACAGAAGGCAGATATCAGGAGTGGTGGCTCACACCTGTAACCCCAGCAGTTTAGGAGACAGAGGCAGGTGGGTTGCTTGAACCCAAAAGTTTAAGACCAGTCTGGGCAACATAGCCAAATCCCATCTTCCCATACTTCCAAAAAAATGCAAAAATTAGTTAAGCATGATGGCATGGGCCTGTAATCTCAGCTACTTAGGAGGCTGAGGTGAAAGGATCACTTGAGCCCAGGAAGTTGAGATTGCAGTAAGCTGAGATGGCACCACTGCACTCCAGCTTGTGCAGAAGAGCGACACCCTGTCTCAAAATAAATAATAAATAAATAAATAAATAAATAGTAAAAAGGTGTAATAGTTTCTACAAAATTATTAACTTTGTATATTTTTGTCCTTTATTATCATATATTATCACTTTTATCATTGCTAATGCTTTGAACAAAATATAAACTAGTCTTCTTAACTGTCTTTACATGTGCACTAACAAGCTCATGAAGTACATATATGTCTAGTTTTAATCAAGAATGTCCTCTTTAATTATTCAAGTTTTATTAGGTGACCAGCTATGTAACTAAGAACAAGTGAAGAAAATATGGCCACAATATAAATCAGCATTTCTAATCAACACCACATGACAAATTTTTATTTAATTCCCTAGAAAGTAAATAATGTAGTATCACAGTTCAGAAATGAAATTCCTTTTCCAGAACACTTCCATTCAACACGATTTAGGATTTATACAGCTTATTGCCGCCCTAAAATGATTTACTAACGAAGTCCAAATTGTCTCTCATTCCATTGTATTGTGTATAATTTTACACAAATTTAATCTTTGGCTAAATTAGAGAAAGTAAAGAGAAAAAAAAAAATCCAGAGTTTGGCAGTTGAGCCGTTCATATTCCTCAACTGACTGACCTTTTAATTCCAACATGTGAAAGGCACTAGAAAAGTTAGGAGATCTCCTGAGATCTTAGCCTCCTGAGAAACTACGCTATTGTTGTACAAGAGAGTAGAAAACAATGAGGGTTATAACATGGGCTTGTAAAAGTATTTCAACTATTCTTTAGCTTTTGTGATTAGAAAGATGCATTCCTTAATCATGGAAATGCAACTGAAAGAATGCAAAGGCAAAATTTCCAAAGAGGTACTGGGATTACGTGTGTGTATATGTCTTAACATGGAGCCCAAAAGGTGATGCAGCCCTCTTCCAATATATTATTTAACTAATCCTCATGAACGTCTTTCCATGATCGATTTTTATAGGAGTGGAGGCAATCTTGATATTCTTGACAACTGTCAGGCATATATCTGACATCATTTAAACTTCTGATGCAGTAAATTGTCTCCAAAAACTCTGTCAAAATCCACATGACATTGGCTTCAGTACAATGAGAAAATGATGGAAACAGAGTGTACTCTAAAATCACGTTAACACAGACTCATTAATCACTGCATTGCTAACAAATGTTCCCGATTTCAACATGTATTTCAAAGCACAGCTCTACACCCTTCTGTATACATAATTTTCCAAAACGATTCATATCTAAGTGGCAACAAATTTATACATCCATTACGATAACAACTGAGAATATATTTTGAGACAAGTATTCAGACCTAGAGTTTCTCTGGGTGTGAATTTACGAATTGAAAGCCTGTTTCTCGCCTTACTGCTGAGAAGCCGGCAGCGGTCAAAAGCCATCCATAACCTCAAGCAAAGTCAGTGGCAACCCTCTCCAAGTTCCATATGAGACAAGCAGGCACTGAGGATGACATCAGGAAGTACAGAGTGTTTTCTGTGCCTCCCCAGATGTCCTGGCAGGAGACAGGCTTTTCCCAATCTAAGGGAAAACCAGCCAGGAAATGTGTCTCAGTTGACAGCCCCAGATCACAACTTCTGAGTGGTGATAAAAAGTGACTGTAGGGACACTAAGAGGCCTCTCTGCAATCCTGCTGGGACTGAAGGCACCTCGCCTCATCATCCTAATTACAGAAATCCTAGGGTTAGAATGGAGATGGGGCTCCAAGGTGAGGGCACAGTGTGGGGCAACGGCCCTTGGACTTGAACTCAAAAGACCGGATATCTATTTCTGGCTCTGCCACTCACAAACTGTGTGGCCCTGGACATGTAATCTAACATGTCTGCTCCTCTATTATGTTATTTATAAACTTAGAAAAAGTGAAACATATATCCTCGCTATCATGGCTTTTGTAAGAACTCAATGAGACTATGTGTGTAAGAGTCATTTGTACGAAGGTCTGAGAAAATGGAGATTTCTCACTTTATGGAAGGGCACACCCTTTATACTGCAGGCAATGGGTAGTCAGTGAAGCTTCTAGATCTTCACAGTAACCTACTAAATATGTTTTAAGAAGATGAGCCTTGCAGTGGAATAAGGAACTGAACACAGAGTAATTTGAGTCAGGAGCTTCTGAAGAAGAACACGGATGCTGAATGTTGAGCAGGAGCTTTTGAGGAAGAATGTGATGTTGAATGTTGAGCACAGGGTCAATAATCAATAAGAGATGATAGTTCTCTGAGTACCTGTTAGAATAAACTCCACCCTCCAACTTCTTGAGCCTTCCACTAGCACTGCAAATTCAACCCCATTATCCTCTTGACCTGCTCCTTCTCTATCTCAGACTCAGATTCCCACTTGCTAATGCAAGACCCCCATCTCTCCTAGGTTTTCACTTCTTCACAGCTGCTAGAGTGGCTCTTTGCTCTCACGTTGACTTTGGGTCCCTGATTCTCTCAACCATCCCAGGCCATCTGACTTCAGCTGTCTGAGCAGCTGCAGATCACACAGTCAGATACTTCATTAACACCCTCCCCAGGCTTCCACAGTCTTCTCCAGGCAGGCTTCCAGCCTCCTTCTGACCCTGCCATGCCCCTCTCCAAACATGGCTCACCCACAGGCTATGTTCTGTTTCCCTGGTTTAAATTGCAATCCCAGCAAAAGTCACTCAATAGTGCCACCTGGGCTGTGATTGCTGACTTCCAATAAATTCTTTGAGGACCAAGACCATGTCTTGTTCATACTGTATCTACAGGGACTAGCACAGAACCTGGCATATGGAATATCCTCACCTGAACACCGATTTCAGTGAATGAAATTGATAATTTGGAAACTCTATAATTCATCTCTCCTATAACGGTACTTATCTTGGCTTCCACCTACCCCCTCACTACTCCTCTTAGTCATCTTTATTAGATTCTATTTTCCGTTCTGTCCCCAAAGCAGGAATATTTCCCAGGATTCTAAACTCAGCTCTCAGATTCTCTCTTTGCTGTCTCTCCAGCAGAGAACAGTTCCCACCAGCAAACACAGTAGAATGTCAAGATATTTCAGATATTCACCATCACTAGGACCCAAATTCAATCCTCCTGCCAACAACCCCACAACTTACACCCCCCCCCCCAGAGGGTGAAGCTATATCAAAATATTGACTCCAATGAGGAGGAACAAAGGTCAGAGAGGAATCGGACCCTCCCAGTGGAGACAGCTGAGCCTCAAGTGGGACTGACAGGCAAGCCTTTGCCACCAGACACAGTCACCAATGTGTCCTACATTGATGACAAAGAAGCCTCTCTTCTCAGGGATCATTGCTTGCCTTTAAAAGTCCAGGTTCTCTGAGGCCTGAGAGCTTTATACCTTTAACGGCATTCAGTGTCCTTTCTTTCAGACAGTCTTCCATATCCGAGAAAGGTTTGCTTCAGCACTTCATTACAAACGGGGAAAGCGGCCCTACATCTCTGAGACCCTAGCCCAAACCTACCCATTTGGCCTGTGTGGCTCAGGCTCTCTTTGATCAAGTCCCCAGGCAAAGTTCAGCCTGCAACTGGGTTCTTCCTAGAGTCCTTCCATCTGTCAATGCCCCAGTACAATTTGAGGCCACAATCACAACTGCAGGTTCCCACACCCCTATCTCAACAGAACAGTGATCTAAAATAAAATGTGTCTTCTCCCCAGCAGTTCTGGCCTCTATTATTGGGATTTCCATTCTTTGAACCACTGGGGTTCAAATGTAAGGCATCTTTGACATCGCTAGCACTCAGTTTGGACCAAGCATGAGATGTCACTTTTTTTCCCCATACTAGACTCAAGTTTCTTGAGGGAAGAAGTTTTTATCTTATGCTTTATGGTTAAAATGCACAGATCCTTTTTCACGGTTTTACTATGTATTTCTGGACTTTCTTAAGCTTGTTCCCTCAGGAGCGAAATAAATTCTTTATTGGACTATGCCATGAGGTCTTATGAATACCTCTCCACTCATAAAAAACTAACCTAAATAACAGAAGGAAATAATTTTGGATATGGCCTTACCCAGTTCACACAGGAGTCAGGTTGTGATTTTATGGAAAATGAGGCACATGTGGGCAATTAGTTATTTAAATATCTATCAATCATCATGTCAATAATTTTTAAATGTCCAGTAAAAAGTCTAAAAATTTGGAAAGAGAATTTTTTAAGAAAAATTCTGCAGCAAGCGAAGTAATTCCAAGAAAAATGCACCTAGACAACTAGAGCAACCAGTTTTGCGACACTGTAAGAATGGTCCTACACATGTTATTAGAGTACATTCCTGTGCATCCTTTAGTTCTGAGGCAATCAGATAGTGTCATCTAACTTTAGTATCATTAGAAGAATGCCTTTAATAAAAATTCTTGGACCTGAGTTCTGTCATCTGTACTTAAAAATATGGTCTCTGAGGTCCTGCTTTCAGCTGTCAGGATAGTTAGACCTCACAGATCTCCTTCTCTCATAGAAAATATATCTTCTTCCAAGTAAAAAGAGTAGGAATAAAATACTTCCACTAAAATGCACTTTTCTCTATGTACTATGCCTCCCTAGAGATCTGTGTCTCTCGCTGAGTTCCCAGCCTCGTGCACTATGACAGTCCTTCCTAAAAGCCACTACTCAACATGAGCTGCTAGTCCTGCTGACTCAAATGATGACATCTTGTTATAGAAATCTGAGTGCCTCATGGTGGATCTACACATCAGTTACTGACAGCCACTGCCAACCTCTGTCACAGGAAGATTAAGATAACACAGTCAAAGCTGTAAACACTGCCCTAACTAATTATCAGAGTTTGTTACCATTATCAGGGCTGCGGGAGGACTCTACCCAGAGTCACCACACTGACCCCTGACATCATACATATGAGGTCAGAGTCTTTCAGCTCCTAAGCCCCAGCAGACAAGCTCCAGTGAGCAGAGATTATCCTTAAGCCACTGTCAACACAATGTGTAATTTTGAGTATAAGGCCCATCCGTTTATTAACCTCATATTCCTCATCTGTAAAATGACTACAGTGAAGTATGAAACATCTTAAAACTTGTATAATCATTAAGAATAATTCCTAAAATTAAAGAGTCATCAATATCATTAACTCACTGATTACATAAAAAAGAAGTGGAAGAGTCAGGGTACAGTGGCTCATGCCTATAATGCCAGCACTTTGGGAGGCCAAGGTGAGAGGATCACTTGAAGTCAGGAGTTTGAGATCAGCCTGGCCAACGTAGCAAGATCCCATCTCCACAAAATAAATAAATAGCTGGGAGTGGTGTTAAGCACCTGTAGTTCTAGCTACTCAGGAGACTAGGGCAGGAGGATCACTTGAGCTCAGGAAGTCAAGGCTATAGTGAGCTATGATCAGGCCACTGCACTCCTGCCTGGGTGACAAAGTAAGACCCTGTCTCTACAAAAAAGAGAAAGGAAAGGTGGGGGTAGGGAGGGAGAGTAGTGGAGGAAAAGAAAGAATCATATATACCCTCCCAGAATGAGCTTTAGCAATGGGTCATTCCATTGTTCTGACACTGTCAATTAGGTATCTTCCTAATTTTGAGAGTTTTTCTTTATCGTTTACATAATGCTGGCGTAATGTACCTTTAAGAAGGTAAAATTAAGTGTCACATTACCTCAATGTTTTAGACTGGTTTTTGGTGTTACCTTCACTCTCCTAAACTCTGCAACATGACAGGCAGCTTAGTGAAAGGGCCACATATTAACCAGGAAACTATCAGCTGCACTGACCAAAGCTGATAAACTAACCACCCATACTACATTCAAATAGTCTGATCATCCATAGGCAATAAAAGTGTCTCCATAGAAACCAAGTATACAGTAAAATCTGCTCTCAGTACAGGATCCACTTTAACAAAAAGACTTCACTTCAAGCTAAGATTTGGCTCTAACTTAGGTTTACACATTATCATACACAGATATCATTAGATATCACTCCTTTGAATTTCACAGTCCTGAATATTACAAAAAGTTCTGCACATGGAGAGAGAAAGGGGTGGGGGGAGTTTTGGGAGAAAAGATTTGCATATGTAGTTATAAAAATACCAAAGCAGATTCCATGCTAAGCTCTGCCAAAAAGAGAACAATTACTGTTGCCCATCAGCACTCAGCCTTGAAATTATATTCTCTTCTCCAAGCAGAAGCAGTCATCAGATTATCAAAATGAGGTTATCCTGACTAAATTCAAATAGTTCTTATATGGAATAAGCACAATGCAATCAACAGACAAGTAGCTATTTCCTTCCCACACAAACTATAATCTTTTGTGAAATATATTTTTAATGAAGAATACATAACCTCCTACATGTTTACCTCTGCCCTCACACTCCTCCACATAAAAGCACACATACATTTTAAAGAAAGGGAGAAGAATTTTATAACTTCTAAAAACATCCCTTACAATGTAAGGCAAAGAACAGTAGCATCTGAACTAACCTTCAAATATATTTTTTTCATATAGTGTGATGCTTATGAAAGTAAAGCTAGTCTCCAGTGCCTTCTCAGGGAAAGTACAATGAAATCGACATAAACAATGGATATCACCAATATTTTAATAATTCCTAATTAGATGCATCATGAAGGCTTAATTCATTCAACTACTAATGACTCAAAACTCACGGAGCTCTGAGCTTAAGCTTTTGCAAATTTCAAATTATAAATTTCTTGTCATGAATCATCCTGCTTATTCAAGAAGCAAGTTTTCAAAAGGAAGGTTTTCTTTGTAGGTGATGTTCATAGTGACAGTCATTTTTCTTTCCCCTTCAATCCCTTGAATTTTAAATGCCTAAAATTGAAACAATATGACTTGATGGGTGAAACATTTTTACCATTAGGATAGCTGATTTGAAATGAGGCTATAAAAATAATTTTGAATGTTTATGCCCACTTAACAGAATCGTAAAGCAGACAGAAGTTGAAAAATCTCTTTTTTTCACTAGGGCTTTCTTATCCTACACACAATACCTGCGTGAGGGTACTGGATTCTGGGATGTATCTCATAATTTGGTTTTTAGGAGGCAAATCATTAAGAAATTAATTACACTGACAAGTAGCCTTGGTAATCTCTTACATTAAGGGAATATGCCTTTGTTCTGGAAACAAAAAATGCATAAAACTTGGTAAGCCAAAATCAGTAAGTGTCTTTAAAAAAAAAAGCCTTAAAAGATCACAAAACCAATTCTGCCGAGATGTGTGAATGATGTAATCCTATTATACTTAACGGAGCGTTTAATTTTGTCTAATTGTCATTAAAAAGGATAATAATCACTGAAAAGGTAGACTAAACAATCATGGACAAACCAGTGTTGTTTCATTCACACCTAAACTACACCCCATCAGAAAACAACCTTGTCTCCTTAACGCAACACATGGTCAAAATTACTTCTGCAAACAAAGTAGCATAAGGGAAGGATAGAGACAGGAAGAGGAAGAAGAGGAAGAGAAGGCAACGGAGGAGTTAGGAAGACGGAGTAGGAAAAAAGTTTGGGAGATAGACACCCTTATTTATCCAAAAGCAAACGTAGCTGCTAAAAGGCTGGTGACTAAATCTCACTGCAAACAGTTCAGGAACCTTATTCACATGTGTGTAAGAAAGAGGTAAGGAAAAGCAAGACAATGAAAAAACACATTCGTACAGTCATTTATAATGCGTTTTCACACACATACACAAATGCACTGCTCTGCTCCCCAAAGCATGCTGAGAAGAGGTGCAGGTTAACTTTAAAAATCACCTCCAGATCGATACCCAAGCATAACGAGATGAAAAACACCACTAAATTCCTACATGTCACTAGGAATGCTGGCACACCTTTAAATTCAAAACCTCTGTTTATACACAGGATTATGACAGTCCAGTTGCTCATGGACTAATGTAACTGATTTGGAAAACAAAACCTTAGCTAACTGAAGAAGACCCAGTGCCTTCCCCAGTGCACCCGTGGAGTTGCTCCCTGCAGCCCATGGCAAGGTTCTGACTGTCCCCTTCCTTAGGTCCAGGAAATGCACCTTTCCCCACACACAGCCACGGAGGAGGGCTAAGAAACAAACTGAGCCAGAACTGCCGCTGCTCACAAAAGGAATCCCCCCCTTCCCCTCTTCCTCCCTCCCCTTTCTTCTCTGTCCCTCCCCCGTCATCGCTCGTGAATAATATCACTCTGCTACCTGCCTCGAGCAACACCGTGAGTCCCTGTCTTCAAGCATTCGGGGAATTTAACAGCCTGGAAATTCCTGTTGTCCATTCGCTGAGGTCACACATAAAGCTAAACAAGCCGTGGTTCCCATCAATCATAAGTCACTCACTGATAGAATGTATGGTAGGAGACCTGATGGAAGCGAGTCACCAGAGAAAATACCCACTGATGACGCATATCCAGGCATAAAAATAGTTACAGGGCCCTCAAAGGGATTATTCAACAGCCTACATTTAGACTTTCTTACAAGAGACCTGAAGTCAACGTGCTGCAGTGAAGCGGCTGGAGAGAGTTGAAGTTTAAGCTTCCTCAACAGACATAACCACAAAAAGCTGTTTTAAATAAGCTCCACAATAACAAGCTGTTTGGTAAATTTTAACACAACTTTATAAGCCCTAGACAGCACCACCAACTATCTTATAAAATGCCACATAATCTTCTATTTTATCCACTTTCTCCCTCATACAGTGATTTCTCGTTTTTAACTCATAGTCCCCAAGTGGTAATATTTAATCAGTCCAAAGAAACACAGCCTTAGTTACCTTCCAAATAAACTTTCTGAAAATGACACAAATTGCTCTCTGCATCTATATCTTTATAAAACGTGCTTTTAAGTAGAGTAAAGCTTAATGACAAATTCCACCAAAAAACCCGACATTTTGCCCACTGCATTTGCAGTTATCTTTTTCATGAATTGGTTTGATCATTTAGAGAAATAATTGCCACATGTATTACATACACCTACTAAATATGGTATCTTACACAAAGTAGGCGTCATTATTATTTGGCGAATGAGTGAGTGAATGAATCAATCAATAAATAAAATCTTATGTACAAATATTTGAATTGAGCAAATGACTAGATGTTAAGTAAGACTGAGATTCTGGGTTTTTTTTTATTTTATGAGGAGAAAAATAACTTTTTACATATGTAACAATTTTAATAGTTTTCAAATCATCTGTTCTCTTTTCCTCCCACTCAAACATATGCATAGCTACCCTACAAAGCGGGTCGTTCACAGAACTTTCATATCAGAAAATGCTGGATTTTTGCACATATTTATATTTGAATATCTAAAAATGTTCCCTTCCCAGTTTGCAGTAAGCAAATGTGCTGACACAGTGAACAATGAAGACAACTGGCTATGACAGAACCCAGAATTCTGCCTCAGAACTTGAACACTTCCGACTTGCAACACCCTATGTGTCAGTCTTATTACAAATCCTTTCCTAATTTGGACAGGTTTCCATTGTTACCCAGTTAATTATTAGCCATAGAAATTTATCTGTGACAGAATGTATCTCGGTGCTTAACGTTATTAACTATCTTGCCCACACAAATGGCAAGAACCTATTAACAACACTGCTCTAACTTTTGAAGAACACGCTTAAGGCTTTATTCTACAGGGTAGTTCTCCAGAGAACAAGTAGTTAACAAGATGACATTTCTCTTCCTGTCCTGGTAGGCTCTACATCACTTTCCTCAAGTATGATAACACTGCTATATATACAGGTGCAACATATTTTTAGTGTTAAGATTTCACAAAGCATTCACGTTTCTCTGCTGTGCATATGTGTCAACAGTATGTGGCCTAGTTTAAAGAACCTAAATGGAAATGTTCGCTGGTGCCCTCTAGTTGATCGTTGCTAAAGCAATTTTGAGGAAGTACACGTGTACCTGCATCACCCCACTCATAAATATTGCAAAGTTCCCAATTAACATTCGGCCATTAATTCCTGACATAAAATGTGAAATAAAAAATGAAATTCAGAAACTGTTTTATTTCATAAGGTATCATTATGCATTTTTTTAAATGAAGAATAAAGGAAAAGTGAGAAACAGAAAAAACCTAAAAGATAAGATGAATTGTATTCCTATTTACCAAAGAACAAAGAATGTATTAATACTTAATACTAACTCAGAAACCAAAAATGTTTCACTAATTTTACCGTAAGATAGCTCAAAATCAGCCAAGGCACCCTGAAATGATCACGTTTCACTCTGCTGCAAACATCTGACAGCTTTCAGTCATGGTGGTCTATGCTGGTCAAGTCTGAACTGAAAATCCTCAGATAATTTTCAAACAATACCAATATCCAAAGGAGACACTATTTCAAATTGCACTGACATATTAACTAACAATCCAGAGATCACTATTGAATCCCCTAAGAGGTTATTTCCATCCGCACTCCTAGTTTTAGTAATTCCGCACCTGTTAAATTTACTATCAGCAGAACAATTGTTTTTTGTTAAGAGAAAATGAAACTTCCTTATCCTAGATTAGAAACTATGCTATCGTTATAGTTATTTAAATCTGTGAAATCATTTCCTGCATTGTCTCCTGCAACGAAGAGGTTAAACAAACCACTGCTTAAAATTTAAAAATGCCAAGATACATTTCAGAGAGTAAGTGCTTTTTATCTTTTTGAAATCTCAAACAAGGCAATCACCTGGTCACTAAATTTAGGAACAGGTTATTTAATTATCTGGAAAGAACTGGGGGAAGGGGAGGATATAGCAAAAGGGCAATGTAGCAAAACAAAATGCTTTTTCAATTTAGTCTCTCTAGAAACAATATTTAAATTCATCCCCCATGTCACTAGTAAAATACCATGACAATAGATCAATTTATATGTGTCAACTATATTCAAAAAATGGGAAAACGCATCCCTAGTTCACTATCCTATGCCCAAAGACAGATAAATCACATTTAGACTATACGGTTAGTTGTCTCCTTTAGTCTCAGTATCATGATGGATTCTGTTTTGTTTTGTTGTTCTTTTTGAGGCCGGGTCTCACTCTGTTGCCCAGGCTGCAGTGCAGTGGTGTGACCACAACTCACTGCAGCCTCCATCTCCCAGGCTCAAGCAATCCTCCCACCTCAGCCTCCCAAGTAGCTGGGACTACAGGTGTATGCCATGTTAAGATGAGGTCTCTCTACATTGCCAGGGCTGATTTCAAACTCTTGGGATCAAGCAATCCTCCCACCCTGGCCTCCCAAAATACTGGTTTATCAATTTGAGCCACTGTGCCCAGGCATGGATTCTGTTTTATTTTTAATTTTTTAAAAATTACATCTTTAGGTTTTCTCTTGTTTAATAGTGACATTTTTCATTAAGTAAATAAGATTGCTTCTTAAACATTTCATGGGCTTATGCTCAATGACGTCATTATCTTCATTCTTTCCCACCCAGCAATGCACCTACAAGAGTACCTGCAAACACACACACACACACACACACACACACACACACACACACACACACACACACATTCAACCTTTCCCTCATGCCTGATCTCCTTTGATGAGGCCAAACATTCAAAGAACCCAGGGTGTACTCAAGAGAGTCATCCTTAACACCTCCTTAAACCTCAGCTCCCATATCTAATCACCAAGCCTTGACAATTTTACCAAGTTACCTCTCTTTCTTGTCCGTCTTCTAATTCCACTGCCATGACCTTAGTTTTACCCTTTAGCACAGTGCTTCTCTCAGGGAAATATAATAATAACTATCCACAGCTTTCCCACTTCCCTCAAGCATGGCCAATAGTGAGTTGTAGAAAACATAACTCTGACTATAGTACTCATTCCATCAAAACCCTTCAATGGCTCCTAGCTGTATCATACAAAGTCTTGTCAGAGATCACCCTACACTATCATAATTTTTCATTTCCATGTTTGAACTTTCCATTTGATTTTGAGCTCCTTAAGGTCAGAGAGTCTGTTGTACTCATTACTGCATCTCCAGCTCTCAGCAGAGTACCTGGCACTTTTGTTGAACTAAAGTGGACTGAACGACAGGATACTGCATTGACATTTTAAACTCGTGATGCGGCCTGGCATGGTGGCTCACATCTGTAATTCCAGCATTTTGGGAGATTGAGGCAGGAAGATCTCTTGAGTTCAGGAGATGGAGATCAGCCTTGGCAACAAAGCAAGACCTTGTCTCTACAAAAAAATTAGCTAGGGCTATGCACCTGTAGCTCTAGCTACTTGGGAAGCTGAAGCAGTAAGATGACTTAAGGAATTCGAGATTATAGTGAGTTGTGATGGCACCACTGCACTCCAGCCTGAGCAACAGAGCAAGGCCCTGTCTCAAAACAAGCAAACAAACAAAACTCCTGATGTGGTCTAGCTAGACTAGATAAAAAGAAAACATGGCAGAGTAATTCTCTTTCAAATAAAAAAAAACTGTGTTCAATCATATTCCTGTCATATCTTAGCCAATTACATAACCCATCTGAACCTTAGGTTCCCAATCTGCAAAATAGGTGTTATGGCAAATGGAATAGCATACTGTGTGTCTGCTACAATAGCTCACACCTATTGAGAAGATGCTCAATAAATGGCAGCTATTATTATGTTTTAGTGATTTCTGCTGTGCAATTTTATATATGTATATCAGACATCAAAATGACCAATTTTGGTGCTGTGCACTAGACAAGTATCTATATATCTATACTAATACTGTAGCCCCTGGCCATAAATGGCTCTTGACACTTGAAATGTGGCTAGTATAACTGAGAAACTGATTTTTCTATTTTAATTAATTTAAATTTAGATACCTCATGAGACTGGGTGGCTATGGCACCGGGCAGCACAGACCAAATTAGCCCTGACATCAATGGAGCCCCGTTTAAGTGTCAGTCATTTCCCTTTCCCCCAAATCAGTCTTGTTTACAAGGATTCCAGGGCCAGTGTTAATTAGGGTCTATGTCTTCATTTTTGTTAATTTGACACTGCCTGTTCTGTTAAAGAAATCAGACCTGCCTGCCTGTATTTTTCACTCTCTTTGCAAATTAACTCTAATACTAGTAGAAGGGGCTCTACATCAGTAAAACAACCCATTCTATTAAAGAAATTTAGCCCTGAAAGTCTGAGATCTGATAACAGAGTTCCATAGAGAATCTTTCTCAAATAAGCTCCTCCAAAAGTTTGTATCTTTACAAAGTTAACGCAGTTCAGCTTTTATTGCGTGTACTTATTTACATATTCGTGTACTTGCTTTGCACTCCAACATTCTAAACTCATTGAAGGTAGAAACAGTCTTGCTTTGTTTCCTTGTACACGTGTTGAATGGATTATTACCAGTTAGAGAAACAAATGAAGAATACAGGCCACGGAATGGAACCCCCAGCACAAAACAGAGAGACAGATTACAGTGGCAAGTACACAGGATCTGGATCAAAAAAGCTCGCTTCAAATCCCAGCTCTGCCATTAACATTCTAGGAGGTTTGGAAAAATCACCCGACCTCCGATTTGTCAAATAATGGTCATACTAACCACAATTACTAACTATCCTACTAATAGTCTAATGAGATAAATCAGACATATAAATAAATATTAGTGTAAATAGTGTAACTGAGAAAGCAATACAAATAACACCTAACTCTCTACCTTGTATATTACTTGTATGTTACTACAAAAAGTAATGTCCCATAAATATGAAAAACACCATGTATCTGTCTTGACAATTTGGATAAATGTCTATAGGGAAAGATCAATTTTAAAATAATTATAAGGATGATTACACTTCCATTTGTAAACTGTAATAACGGTCATTACCTGTGGTGTACAGTCTTTATCTGACATCAAGGTGGAATGTTAAAATACACTTTTGTATATATGACCTGTCTCCTTAATTACACCTGTGCTGTATGGACAGGGTCTGAGGTCTTCAAAAGTATTTGTTAATAATAGCTCACTTTTGTTGTTCGTTTTTCAGTTCACAAAATACTTTCACCGATATGCTTAAAGTTCTGTTCAGGGCAACTCCCAGATAGGCTAAGGATTTTATTATTTTCATTTTGCAGAAAAGTAAAGTAATAATGGCATGAGTAAGTATAACCATCAGGTTAATAACTCAAAGTCTAGAGCTCCTGTTCTTGTACTCAGGGAATTTCCTACTGTTCCCCATTTCGAAAGAAGAATCCAGATTGTGTTGATGTGTTTCCACATTAAGAATTTTAGCAAAATTCTAGGCATTACACTGTACATCTATCTCATGTTACATATGTATGTTTACATATAATTTAATATTGATTAATATTAATATATAATTTAATAATTTTAAAGAATATTCTCATCCACACTCACTTAGCAGATCCTTACAGAGTGGGTATGCCAGGTAGTACAATCGCCATTTATGGATAAGGAAATTGGAGTTTGGAAAGATCTCAACTCTTGACTGTGTCTTTGTAGAGTGATGGAGATGAATGATCTGTGCACCGGGCTGTGTATCTAGATCTACTACCAGCCAGTTGAGTAACTTCAAATGAGTCA
>PVKP010016158.1:0-48798 GCA_004027715.1 Plecturocebus donacophilus | reverse complement strand
GGTCAAATGGTATTTCTATTTCTAGATCCTTGAGGAATGGCCACACTGTCTTCCACAATGATTGAATTAATTTGCACTCCCACCAATAGTGTAAAAGCTTTCCTATTTCTCCACATCTTTTTCAGCATCTGTTTCCTCCTGATATTTCTAATGATTGCCATTCTAACTGGTGTGAGGTGGTATCTCAATGTGGTTTTGCCAGGGCCATCAGGCAAGAGAAAGAAATAAAGGGTATTCAGATAGGAGGAGATGTCAAATCGTCCCTGTTTGCAGATGTCAGGATTGCATATTTAGAAAACCCCATCATCTCAGCGTCAAAGCAACTTCAGCAGTCTCAGGATATAAAATCATTGTGCAAACATCACAGGCATTCCTATACACCAATAATAGACAAACGGAAAGCCAAGTCATGAGTGAACTCCCATTCACAATTGCTACAAAGAGAATAAAATACCTAGGAATACAACTAACAAGTGATGTGAAGGACCTCTTCAAGGAGAACTACAAACCACTGCTTAAGGAAACAAGAGAGGACAAAAACAGATTGAAAACACGTTTATTTTTAAAAGCTCCTTAGAAATTTTTGATTTGTAATCTTGGTTCAAAACACTGACCTATATGCTTTCCTTCAAACCCACTGAGATCTCATAAGTGTACATTAGAAATATTGTAACTATTTTCAGTTTATTATACACACTTCTACTTTGTGAGCAATCCCTATCACTTTTCTTCCTGTAATTCCTGTCTATTTTGGAAGGAATCAGTAAGAAACTTTTCTTTTTCATTGGCATGCCATTGTTTTGACATTCCACAGCTACAGTTTGAAAGATATAAATGCATGTCAGAAAGGCTACAAATAACCACTTATTTGGATTTTGTTTACTAGAAAAGCTGTGTTTGGGAAAAAGCGTTTCATATTTGAAAGATACCATTAGGAAAGAGAGGGTTTTGATATGCAAAGTCACTTCAAAGACAATGTACAGGGTGTGTGGATAGCCCGAAAGATAATGTTAATTAGTGAGTAACTTCCAATCGAATGGGTAAAGCAGTTGGTCAAATTTGCTACTGTATTGATGTAAATGTACTTTAAAAATTGTTAAATTATTGTAATAAATAGAGTTAAGCAACTACTTTATATGTAAAATGAAAACAATTGTCACAACTTGATTGAAAGCTAGTATAGAAATATTCTGAAATGGTTCTGTGATATTAGAAATTTGTTTGAAATTGTTTTCAATTAACAACTCATAAATTTAACTTGTTTCATTAATAAATTTTGCAATGACATGGAAGTAAATGCTCACCAGAAAAAGTGTTTCCTGATCAGAGCAATTAGAAAAATATGAGTATATTTTATACTGCAAAATTTTTCTGATAATGTATATACTTTTACTTACAAATCGTTCTCTGAAAGGAAATACCAGATTATTTCCTAAATGTATTTAATAAAACCTATATTTTAATAAATTTGTTAATAATAGTTTCCCAAGGGAAGACACTTTGCTAGCTTCAGATGTATATAGAAAGAAGGAACAAAATAACATGTCAGCTTCACAAAAAAATTAATTTCATTTGCTTTTTGAAACTGAGTAAAATGAATATACAAAAGTTTGTTGCCATCTATTTTATAATAATTTGGCATTTTTAAACTTTTAATTATAATAAATTGTCCTTTAAAATTTTGACAGAATATATATAAAATTGATTTTGAAGCATTAAATGATAATACTCAAGAATAAAATTATATTTAGTTTAATATTTGAAAACACATACACTTTAAAATATGGTAATTGATGTAAACCATGTCCAATGCAGGTTAAATATTTCATAAAGCTTAAATAAAATGTATTTAAATCAAAAATTAGAATTTTTCTTGTTGAATTGTAAAAATATAATTTGCTGCTCTTATGAAGATTTTTGTAAGTTAAAGAAATTATAAAGAAAATATCACATTTGAATAAAATTACATAGTGACTATCATAATACATGTGTGAAAATAAAAATTATTAAAAGAATGGAGAAATGATATATTTTATTTGAATAAATGAACAAAATAAAATATTTAGCTTATGAAAAGCAGTTATTCTATTCAAGATTTCTTAGTCTCCCTTTTGGACTAGTGACTAAAATTAACATTAATCAGATGACAATGTAAATATCAAAATCCTACCAAATTAATCACTGTTTCTTGGTAAAACAATGAAATATTTGTAAATCTTACTGAGACTTGTTGTTTTTATTATAGGGTTTTACTAATTTCAGAGCAGATGGTGGAAATAATTACTAGTAATTTTTTTTTTTTTTGAGATGCTGTCTTACTCTGTAGCCCAGGCTGGAGTGCAGTGGTGTGATCTCAGCTCACCACAGCCTCCACCTCCTAGGTTCAATCGATTCTCTTGCCTCAGCCTCCCAAGTAGCTGAGATTAAAGGTGGCTGCCACCATGCCATGCTAATTTTTGTATTTTTTAGAAGAGACAGGGTGTTGCCATGTTGGCCAGTCTGGTCTTGAACTCCTGACATTGTGGTTTGCCCGCTGCCTCGGCCTCCCAAAGTGCTATGATTACAGGCCTGAGCCACTACACCCGGCCACTAATACTTTTTTAAATTTATTCTTTTATTCATTTATGTAAACATATGTAGTTTTGTTTTTTAAATTAAAAAATAGCCATTTTGGTCAAACAATACAAAGTTGTTTTGGTTTGTTTTAAATAAAAAAATATAGCTAGTAAGGTCAATGAGTTATACAGTTTTACTAAAAATCTGGGAGATTTCAGATTAGTTGAGGTAATGCAGATAAATTAGTAAAAGTTTTCAACTAACATATATCCCAAGTAAATGTATGTGTAATCTGTATCTTAATTGGTAAAATTAAACAACTCATCATCCTTCTTACATCCTGCAAATTTATACCTGCTTTTTTTCATCATTTCATTCATGGGAAGTGTGAAATTAAACTGGGCAAGCACACAGACCTTTACCATCCTGCAGGTTTTCTCTTGTGAAATTGGGCAATTGGCTTAACCAAAGCCCCAGTCTTTTCACATGTACAATGGAGCAGCAGTACTAATGGAAACCCACAGGTCAGATAACTTTTTCAAAGTTATAATTCAAACTAATAAATGGTTAATAAGATTTTTACTCTTCTACCATCACAAATACAGTACTTTTGAGATGACTTGATAGGTCAGATTTCAAATAAAAATTCTTGGAAATCATTAGTATTCTATGTGACTCAGCCAGAGTCCAGCTCAATCCTCTTTTGACACCTAGGCTTTCATGGGCTTTCATGGACCATGTAGGATCTTAAAAGCACATGAGAGAAAACAGCCAGAGCCACCAACCTGCATCTGCAATTTTCCTCCAGCAGCTGCCTCTTAGTCATCGTGTGGACCTAGAATTGTGCACACACACCCTGGCAACACAGTAAATACTTGAAAGAATGAACACACATAAGAAGATTGCCCATGCCTTGGAAGTTGATGTGGGACATTTTGGACAAAGAATTTCAAACTACAAGTTTACTTAGATAATAGTCTAAAATACAGAAAATGAACTACAGAGAGGTGCATACACTTGACACCTCAGTCTCCTTGCACCTTGGAAAGAGGGATGTGTCCAGAAGATAGACAGAGTGGAGCCTGATAAAGCATGAGTGCCCCAGCTAAAGTGCATGAATTCCCCTTTATCGTGGTCTAAAACTGGTGATTATCATACTTAATTATGAATGAGATAATGAATGCAAAGTGCTTAACATACAGGATGACATATATTAAACATTTATGAAAGAGCAATTTATTTTAGCACCTGGTTTATGCAGATGTGTGTTCTTTTTCTTATTTCTGGGTAACTGTCCTTAAGCATCCATATATTTTTGTAACATTGATTTTTTTTCCCCACTATTTAGGATATAGTAGAATCAAATTTGTTTTTTAAGTCTAGATTTTCATTTTATAAGAAAGAAGATTTAAAAAATCAATATTCAATATAGTTTTGTGAGCTAAATAAAGTCCCTTACTTACCATCAAACTGTTCTAATTGCCTGGTTAGAGAAAATAAACCGTTATCATTCATTCAGAATATACAACCAAGAGATTAGATTTAAAATACTTCATCATAACTTGCAGAAACTGCATACTTATTTTTATTTCATACTATTTTCAACTGTCCTAGTGTTTTTATAACGAATTATTTTATTGTTATTTTTTTCTGTTTTGTTTTTCTGAAACAGGGTTCAATCTGTCACTCAGACTGGAGTGCAGTGGCCAGATCACAGTTCACTGTAGCCTCCCACTCCCAATCTCAAGCAATCCATTCACCTCAGCCTCCCAAGTAGCTGGGACTACAGGCATGTGCCAGCACATCCAGCTAATTTTTGTATTTTTTGTAGAGACAGGGTCTTGCCATGTTGCCCAGGCTAGTCTCAAAATTCTGAGCTCAAGCAATCTGCCTGTCTCAGCCTCTCAATGTACTGGGATTGTAGGTATGAGCCACCTCTCCAACCCAATGTATGAAACCACACTGTAACAACTCTGACAAATCATATGCCAACTCTAAATTGAGTACACTTAGAGCAAGTTTAGAAATCCTTTTAAATCCTGAATAGTTGTATTCATTAGAAAACAGTGCTTTGTATTATGTCAAAAATTTTCTTCCTGCAACATTTCAGGGTACCTTCGTTCTACAGTGTGGAAATATATAAATTTTAATACAACGGCTCTTCAAATTTTAAAGATGATTTTCATGTATCTATGTGCCTCATAAAACATTTTTCTGTACTAACAGTCCCATTTTCTTTATAAGTCAATGTTATGTCATAAACCTTTATTAACCCAGAGACCATTTGAAAGTTCTACTCAGAGTTAAAACAGTCCAGATGTGGTTAAAGTTATAAATTTTGTTTTAAAAAGCTTTTCTTCTTCATTTTGAGTGCTAAGCATACACAAATACAGGCTAAAATTTTGTTTGATTTTTTTTTGCAGTCATCACACTATTGATTGTTATTGATCTTTAATCAATACATCATTTCTGTCATACAATGCATTTGTTTTCCCATTGAATCATAGATATATGCAATCATTATAGAATTTTTCACATTTTATGGTAGTTTTTTTATTTATGTCTATCTTCCCTACTATTCTCTGAGTTTCTCAAGGATGAGAATTGTGTCTTCTTCATCTTTGAACTAGGCAGTTAATAAATTAAATGTTTGTTGAATAAATATAAAAAATATTCAAATGGGAAGTATATTTCATATTTTTAAATTGAAGACATTAATACATGTAGTCATTATAATAAAACAAAAACCTTTACTAGAGATGTCCTTTCAGCTTAATGTTGATCTTCAAAAATACATATATATTTTTTATTATTTTTTTTTCTTTTGAGACGGAGTTTCACTCTTAATGCCCAGGCTGGAGTGCAATGGGATGGTATTGGCTCACTGTAACATCCACCTCCTGAGTTCAAGTGATTCTCCCACCTTAGCCTACCAAGTAGCTGGAATTATAGTCATGCACCACCACTATCAGTTAATTTTATATTTTTAGTAGAGATGGGGTTTCACAATGTCAATCAGGCTGGTCTGACCTCAGGTGATCCACTCACCTTAGACTCTCAAATTCTCTGATTACAGGCATGAGCCACCGTGGCTGGCCAAAAATCTCTTATGTAATCTTTTAACGTGTTAATAATATATTCAGCTAATCATGCATTGATATGACATACATAATATTCACAAAATCATAAAGAGTTTTTAAAGGGTTGTCTTCCATCATCCCCACACTAAGATTTTGGCAATGCATCAACAAATAGAAAACAAAAGTTGCATGATTTCTTCTGAGAAAACATATGCTCGTTTCTAGTGTTACAAGATCCTTAGGTTGTTGCTTTGCCAGCCAGAAACCTCTGACCAGCAGCGTCTCTGCTTGAGTTTTGCTTGGACACACTGGACTTATTCTACTCATTTAGCCTGGCAGGCTGCGCTCAGCTCATGCTACCAGCCTGGATCCCATCCCCACCAAGGATGAGCCAAGTGCAGAGTCATAAGCAAGTGCAGAATGCAGCCACTGTGCATAGCCAGGCACACCATCTGCTATGGCTGGGCAGGCAGCTCCAGGTACCAGCACAGACACTGGCTTCATGCAAGGATGCAGCTGGACTAGGTGTACTGCAAGCAGCTTCTGCTGCAGGGGCCAGCAACTGCAGAGCCCCAAGGAGTTGGGGGTTATGCTACAGCTCTCTTGTTCCCATTGCCCACAGCTCAGTGAGCTTAGGGGACATGTTTCAACTATTCCAGTCCCAGCATCTCACTCTAGCCCACAGTGGCCTGGCCTCAATGCAACATCCTCTCATATAGGGTAGCCATCCAATGCAGAGTGTGGGAGGTCTATAGTGTTACAGCTGTGGCTTAGAGAATCCCAAGGTTGTGAAGAGAAGGGTTGCCACTCTTCACTTCTGCAGTCCAACAAAGAGAAGCATGTTACCACCTGCAGCTTGGAGAGCTGGCCAGAAAAGTGTTACAGACCTTTTCACACCTGCTGTTACACAGGTCTTGAGTTCTTGTCTCACTGTCCTAGAAGAATGAGGTTACATGAACAACTGTAGGGTGAGCAAGGCAGAGAAGAGTTTTATGGAGTGACAGAACAGCTTTCAGCAAAGAGAACTGAAGTGAGAAGCTGCTGTCCACAGGTGGGTAGTCCCAACACATAGCTGAGTCTGGGCTTTTTATGGGCTCAGAATGGAGGAAGTGTATGCTGATTGGTCCATGGCCAAGAAGAAGGGCATGCTGATAGGTCCATGGGTGGGCCTGGAAAGCACCGTTTGATTGGCGGAAAGGCATCAAGGAAGTTCTCACTCCAGGTTTTGGATTCTACCAAAAACTGGCAGCCTGGTTTTCATGCTTCAGACTCTCTTTGACTTGAAGTTCAGGTTTCAACAGAGACGTGCCCCTATCTGCCTGTGAATTGGTCTGCCTCCTGCCGTTAACACTACTTTGTCTATTTCATCAAATTATCACATTTTCATTTAATAAACAATTCTAGAATTTTGGTAGAGAATAATAGTTAATTTAATACATTAATATTTTCTTTATGAAAATTATAGCATATTCCCTTATTCTTCTGGATCCTTTACTATTACCTAAGAAGAACGAATACTGTATTTTTGGCCGAATGTAGGTTACATGAAATGGAGAATTGCAAAATAAAGTCAGAAAATATAAGTTTTTGTTTTTATTTATCAGGAGAAGAAATATTGCCTTCACATTTTTAAGAAGACTCCAAGTCTCAATATCCTTTAATATCCAACTGTTTTAACATTTTAATGTAAAAATCATTTTGTGAGACAGCTCAAACAATATTCAAAATAAAGAAAAATCTGTTACTGTGTTTCTCTCAGCTATTTTAGCATTTTAAAACATGTGCTTCTAAGAAAAGACCCCTCCCTTGGTTGTTCTTTGTGTTTCAAACATACTTAAAGAGCCATAAACTTCCTCAATAGTGATTTGGGCAAACTTACTGTCATTTTAAGTTCAATGGTTCTCTTTTCCCCAACAAAGAGTGGTGAAGGAAACAAGGAAAAAGAAAGAACTCTGTTACTAGGCTTTCCGAAATGCTTTCTGAAGGGGTTAAGGATGGCAGTGTGACAACTAAACAGGGTTAAGAGCAGAGAATTTTGGTGATGACCTTTTTAAAGTTCATAAGTTACCTGGTCAAAAGATTAATCAGACAATCTTTTTGTATAACGGAGACTTCATGCCCCCCGACCCAAACCATTACATACACACATACCAACACTTCCAGTCTGTCCTTTTTGAGATAAACTGGCCAAGCATAGGACTCGGCAAGTGATGGGGTCTAGGGAACATTTGACTTATACAGGTAGCCGTCTTTGGGGAGAGTGGGGCATAGTATTTAGAAAGATAAATCCTGAGAAAAGCTGAAATTTCCTGCTAGTGGATATGGAAGTGTTGGGAGTATTGCTTGTGATACATTGTTACTAAAATGGAACCTTTGTCCTCACTGAGAAGTGAAGCCTGTGAGACATTTACTTACATACCAAAGTATATAGTGCTGTCTTCACAAAATCAGATTTAAATGCTAGAAGAGCATAACTGTGATCCCCTCCAATGTAGCTGTTTATGATTTTTTTCTCACTTTTCAGAACAGGTATTTATGGGACTTGCATCTTGATGACATGTCCACAGAACCACTGACCTCTCTGCATAAATCTTATTTAAGATTTGTCTTGTTATCACGGCTACTGTAAACAAGAGCTAAAATTACTTGCTGCTTGCATCCTGGCCAATATTGAGCATCATTTCTCTTCTAACTGCTCTGACCTAAAGCTGCCAATTCTTGTATCTACTGACCATCTGCTGTAGTAGAGGAAGACTATTGATCCTACTAAGATGATTTGTAGTAATAATTTAAAAGAGATCTTGAGACCATGTTTTGTTAAGATGCACTACCTAGTGAAGGCAGATATCTTTATAACTGACTAGCTATGTAAGTCTCTTAATATTTAAAATAGGCATATTAATTATATGTAAAATAGGCACGCTAATAATATCTGCTTTATATGTTTGCCATTTGGAAGGTTTCATGGCATTTAATAAGTGTGCAATAAATGGTAGTCATTGTTACTTCTCTGTTATCACTTATGTTCCTTTTTCAAAATTTAACACATATTTTTCCATAGCTGAGAAGCAAGAAGTAAAATAATGTCTTTAGTTGAGTTCCAATGATTGGCATTAGAATTGGATAAGGGAGAAAGTCTTTTAAAATATTTTCAAATAATTTTACTATTTTCTACTCATATTGTTTAAATCAACACTGATGCTGAATATGTACATGTATATGTTTATTTACTTAAATGTTTTTTAGAGTGTAAACATTTTTGAAGGTAGATTTTCAGTTTTAGAACACAATTTGAGTTTCTGAGACTCTCGCCTTATACATAGAGTAATAACTGCATCTCTCTCTAGATAAGCCATTTATTTAATAAACATTACTCAAACACCTACTATGTGCTGAATAAAATAAACACGGTCCTTTCTCTCATGGATTTGTCTAATAGAGGAAATGGATAATTATAAAATAATAGCGTATGAAAACAAAACTGCAAAATCATGTATATTATAGGGAGAGAATGATCAGGGTAATAAAAAATTGCATAAGTGAGAAGAAATCTAATTTGGACTTCGTGGACAGGAAAGTGGGATACAGTGGGGTGGGAGGGGCTGACAAGATGGAAACTGCAAGATTATGTGCTATAGGTTTTGTCCACTATGCCTACCCTCAATCATGTAAAGTAATTCTATGGTGCTGGAAATAGAGTGTTTTCAGACATTATTTGTTGTGGGACCACAGTTATTGAGTTCCAACTGTATGTGTACTTTGGATGTATGAAGATAGAAGTTAGAATGGAAAGGAGAGGTTTTATTATTGCCTAAAGTGTAGTAACTTATACAAAATTTAGTAATGCTTAAGTTGTTTCTCTCTGTGCCTTGGTAAATGAAAGCATTATTTAACAACAGTGCAAGGATGAACTGGTAAGTTTTCGTGAAATGTTTTGAATAGCTGATTACTGCTAACATCCTTATATATGATAGTCCTGCTAAAATCAACTTGAAATCTTGGGCTTTGTTCCCAACTGAGTTGCTAGAGGATCTAAAACTTTCTCACAGTTTCTATGAATACACCATTCTTGGCTGACATGTGACCTGTCTTTTATAATTAATGTCAGAAAAGCAATAAAACCAAATGATGAGTTTTGCACCTGATATAACTTATCTCCTGTCAAATCTCTTCTCAAATCTCTCAAAGCTCTTTATCTTCACTGGATGTACTTTCAACACTTGGTTTAAGGTTGTATTGCTTTTTTAAAAAATCTCTTTAGCCATTGGAGTCTATTTTCTTGCATTGTGCTTTGGTATCATTGAACAACATTTTCTTAATTAAGAAATAATTAACTTCAGATTTCACTTACAAATACACACTTTTTATCTCTTCTTGTACTTCACTCAAAAAGACAATCTGTTGGAACAGCTGCATGAACCCTAAAATAGTCGTTGTACTTCGAGGCTAAAGTGTTTTAACTGCGGTAGAAGTTGTATTACAATTGCCAATACCCAGAAGGACATTTTGTATCATGGTTTTATTTCTTTTATATCTCTCTGAGTAGCGGGAGATCTCAACAACCCTCTGCGAGACCTCATTTCCATATTGACAGCATTTCATTTCTTACGAGCTTTGGAAAATCAGCATATAAAACAGAACTAGATTCAAAATAACAAGGTGAGAATGTAAACTAAAGAATAAGGGAATGGGCCTGGTGCAGTTGCTCATGCCTGTAATCTCAGAACATTCAGAGGCTGAAGCAGGTGGATCACTAGAGGGCAGGAGTTTGAGACCAGCCTGGTCAAAAAGGCGAAACCCTGTCCCTACCAAAAATACGAAAATTGGCTGGCATGGTAACCCATGTTGTTCCAGCTACTCACAAGGCTGAGGCAGGAGAATCACTTGAACTCAGGAGGTGGAGGTTTCAGGGAACCGAAATTGCTCCACTGTACTCCAGGCTAGGCAATAGAGGATAAGCCTGTCTCAAAAAAAAAAAAAAAAGAATAGAAAAAAATTGTTTGAGAAATAGATGTATTTGCTGAGAAGACTGGATATATCTAAAGAAAGTAGTGAAATATAGAATACTTAAAACTTATTAAATAATATACAAACTTCTTTAATAATTTTATGCAACTTTCATTTTTCAGCAGATATTCTACATTCATCAAATGAAAAGTATTCAAAAGAAGGAGGAGAAAAGAAAAAAATGTATCACAATTTAGTAAAAATCAAGCGCTAATCTCTCATTTAGATGAAGAGGGGATGAGTATCAAGGAAAGTATAAACACCTAGAAAAAACAGTCATGGACATTTATCTTATTAACAAGAGATTTTAAATTCTTACAATAACATATTGGGTTTCAGTTTATTTTTTAATTTTAACCAGATGGTATATAAGCTGTCTGAAATGGGTAGAATTGTATAAAATATATATCCAGTGCTAGAAATAAAAACTGAAGTAAATTATATCAATGGTTTATAGCTTTCTTTTTGACTTACATGGCCCAGAACATGTTGACTTCCTCTTAACACAGTTTTTTAGTTAGAAAAGTAGAGATTAATATAGATGAATAAGCATTTTCTTTTTTAATGAGTCACAGTCATGCTGATCAAATGACTTGTAAAAATCTATGTCATTTGATACAACACTTTTCAAACCAAAGTTGTATCTAAATTAAGTCTTCCTGCCAAGAAAGCTATACATCACAGTAGTGTTCAGAGTAGAAAGTCATGAGTATTCATATGGGCTTAAGGTTTATATTTTGGTTATCATTTCACTCTTTACATCCTTCTCAATTAACTGCACAGACAATATTCAGTATGTATTGAATATTATAATATGAAATTATATATATTCCTGAATATATCATTCCCTATATACATTCAATTCCTTTTTAAAAGACATATGCTGTGTATTCCCAACTAGTCTGTAATCATTTTAATCTCAGCATGTATACAATTTATTTCATTTGTATCACTTCTAATAATATTTTGAAACTGAAATGCATCAAACAAACATTATTGACTGACAGAAGTGATATTTTAAAAGTTTTAAGCATTGTCATAAACTCTGGTTGTACATTTTATTAAGATGTATATTAAGTTGTTAGAGGAAACAAGACTACCTGAAGATCACACCAATGTCATTTTGATATAAGAAATATGAATATTTTAGCGCAGAACTGCTTCAATTGCTTGAGTTTATTTAGATAGATATAATTCCTGTTTTTGAAATAAAAAGTGATGGTTCTAATTGAGAGAGTAAAAAGAAAATTTGTTTATGAATAAGCTAAATAACAAATAAAAATGCATATTCTAAGTTTTATACTCTCTTAGTTATTAACATTGTCTGGAAGGACCTTTTGTTTTTAACAATGAATTAAGTTATGCCTATCATAGCAATATCTCAGCAGAGTGCCAAATTTGGGCAGCAACTGTCAATTTGAATGTAGTCAATTGGATGTGTTCAGGAGTTATTCACTATCAAGTGCCACCAGCCCTTTCAGTTATATCTCTCAAGGCATAATTTCTCAAGGCATAATTCTCCTGCCAGTGCTCCAGATGGAAGTCCATTTAATCACAATGTATCTTATAATTATCACAACTGACACTTTGACATTCCATTATGGCCTGTAAGATTGACCCAGCTGTACACTATATTATCTTTTCAGCATACCTTTTCTAATTTTTGTGACATGAAAAAATAGCATCTCCAGATTCTTTATCTCACTGTGTGCTTAACAAATACTATTCTAACATCTGCAGTCTTGCTGTAAAAAGCAGGTACAGGCATGATAGCAGGTTCAGTCAAGCCAGCGACCAATTACTCTCAACTGGATTCTAGATCCCAGAACAATTTTGGTGCTAATGAATGGACACAGATTGACAGACTTGGAAGCTGAAGCTGTGCCCCCAACTCCAGGAACATGAAAATTCAAGATTGATTATTCATGATGTGCTCATTGCAGATATGCCTTACTTTTGAGCAGGAAACCACTATCATGTCACACATCAGATAAGGTAATAAAGCTATTTAGTCATATGGTACTATAGAATAGATTAAATTAATTATAATTTCATTCACTATAAAGACAATGATAACTTATTTAATATACAAGAGTATATTACATACATTGCATCTCCATAAGACCCTCATAGACACGTTCCCCTAAAAAGAGGTAGCCCTCAGATAGAAATTGAGAAGGTTCTGAGACTTCACTTGTAAGCAAACAAGTAGTCCTGCTACAGTGTCATCGATACTGGAAGAGAATGTAAAATGCCTGTGTTAGAGACAAAGGACCTTATTATGTATGTCACAGCAAAGAAATCAATGCATGTTAAGGCTCGCACTGGTTTCTCCTCTCAAACTCTGACCCTGTCCAGTACCTATGAAAGTTATACAGAGCAAACCTGATGAATGCTATATACACATCCTCAAAAAGATATTCTGAGGCAAAAGTATTCCCAAGATACATAGAAATATAATGAAGAATTGGCCTCCAATACCACTCAATTTTAAAAATTTTCAATGGACAATGGATTTCATAAAGCTCTTTAAACTATGCAAATATAATAGACTATCTCTCATATGTTCTTTGAGCACTTAAAAGAATTTTTATCACTTTTTTCCTGCATTTCTTTTACTTTTCACTTTTTAAAAAATTCTTTACTTTCTTATTTTTCTTTTTTCTTTTCCCCTAATTCTCTTTCTCCTCCTCCTTCTTTTTTCTTCTTTCTTGTGTATGATATTAATCTTTATATAATTTAATTACATTGCTTTGTATGAGGCAAATGTGTATATATTAGAAAGATCACAAGAATGAAAAACTAGATTAGACGATATATAAATAGATCAATATATATGGATATAGATCTAGGTTAGATATATAGAATAATAGATTAGATATAGATACATAGGATATAGTTTAAAGTTATTTCAAACTTTGTTTTTACCTGAGTTTTCTTGGAATAGTTATAAATATTCTATGCTTTATTTTTAAAATCTGTAATTCAAGATTAACCAAGAAATCTCTTCTAATTGTTTCAGTTCTAGATATTTGAGTTATTTTTTTTTCTTGTTCTTTTGCATAGCAGAGAAATAAAATATCTTGGTAAATAAGATATTTTAATACGCGATATTTCATCAATTTTGTTTGGTAAAATTTTAGAGAATGGTATATATCTGAACAAAATACAGAATTAATACAGTGTGTTTAGCTTAGGCATTGGAAGAATATAAAATGTGATTTCAACTAAATACTTCTGTTTATCTTTCTCACATCTCTTTGTTTTTTTTTCTTGTTTTGTCATTAACTATTTCTAAAATTCATTGTTGTGTTCAATAATTGCCTGGTCAGCTATAGTAAATGATTTTTTAATAAAATGAACAGCAAAAAAAAAATTTTTTTTATCTTTTGTCACATTTTTATCTTTTAAGTCTGAACTTAGGTAGATATGGGAGCATTAAAAGTTGGGGAATGCATTCAGAAAGTAAATTAGACAAGAATTTTATATTATCAGTGCTTATTCAAAGTACTGATAGGAATTCTAATAGAAAATTTGGAAATGTCTCAAGGTAGTTTCTTGACAAATATTTTAGTAAACAAAGTAAAAAAATGGTGCCCTCTCACTTCTAAAATGCTTTGTGTGAAAAAAAATATCTTTATTTGCTTTCTTCATTCTTAGGATCTATATGTGTTATTTCTTCCCAGATAATTTCATATTTAATACCTAAAAGAAGTCTTAGGCTAAGAAAACAGGTTCAGTGCTTGCACTCAGGTCAGTTTCCTTACTTTGTATATTCATATTAGTTTTTTTCCACATTCCTGCACTCTGACCTACATAGTTCCCTTATCTCTGAGATGCTCTTGTTTCCCTTTATTCAAAATCTAACCATCCCGCAGAGTTCATTTCCTCCTGAAGTCGTTACTTAGCACTTATTTTTCATTTTATTTATTTATTTATTTATTTTTTGAGATGGAGTCTCGCTTTGTCGCCCAAGCTGGAGTGCAGTGGCGTGACCTTGGCTCAATGCAACATTGGCCTCCCGGGTTCAAGCAATTCTCCTGCCTCAGTCGCCTGAGTAGTTGGGACTACAGGCATCTGCCACCAAGCCCAGCTAATTTTTGTATTTTTTAGTAGAGATGGTCTTTCACCATTTTGGTCAGGCTGGCCTTCCTCATGATCCATCTGCCTCGGCCTCCCAAAGTGCTAGGATTACAGGCATGAGCCAAAGCACCCAGCCAGCACTCCTTCATTTTACTGATTAGTCTTTTACTTAGAGGTCTTACCTTTCACTAAGTAGTATAGTACAGAAATATAGAGCAGTATCAGATAATACTAGCATACACTCAGCAAACTGAGGTTACTTAAATGTACAATTGTAACACATTTTCAAATTTCTTATACCATCTCTTCAACTGGATTATAGGTATATTGGGTAGGGCATATTATGTTGATTCTAGTGCACTGCTGAGCAATTTAGAATTAGTTTATCATCTCTAGTATAACATCTGATACATCTTTAGTAGTTCTAGTATAACATCTGATACATTTTTCAATATATATAAATTTTCCTAAACATATTTTATTTATATTCCAAACACATATTTTTACTTAAATATAATTTATTAAAATATTATTAAAAAATAGAAAGATTGAAATTTTTTATAAAACAAAACTCATCAACAAGATTGCTTAATTAAGAGAATGATTCCTACCTATTCTAGCTCTCCTGAGTCCAGTAAATCATATAGGGGTTCTTTTCAATATTTCTGCCTTATAACTAGTATGATAAATTTTATTTTACCTAAAGACCAAATTCCCAGTGATGTACATGAATTAATTCAGGAACATCTGCCTGCTTATAGATAACAAGCTTCTTTTATATCTCAGCATTATCAAAGTGTTAACTGGTGAAATGATATTATTTCTTAGTATCAATTTAAATACAAGTGTTCTTTTGAAAAATCTATTTCCTTTTCTACTTTATTCCAACTTATTATGTTGGAATATTTCAGGGCAAACCTTTTAATTAATTTGAATAAAAAATGAACAACGATTTTGTAAGTTTTGGCCATTTGTCTAGAAGTTACTGAAAACTTTAACCAGATATGCCTTATGACTAATCAGCATTATTACAATTGCTTTAAATTGTCTAAACTATAAATTTAAAAGAAAAGAACAGCTGGATAGTTTCACCATGACAAAGTGAAGAATTTTTAATATCACTTTTGAAAACACAATTGCATTGCTTCGATTTGTAAAATAATTTTCTAAATTTGTCAGTGTATGTTCAGAAACTGGTCTGATACTAAGAAATGTGTTTTCTGAATCAGCTTTCTCAAAAGTGAATCCGGTGTTATGTGTTAAAATATTGCCTTTTTAAGAAGGCAAAAATCAATAAAAAGTTGATATGTAAAATTTGTTCTAATATTTAACTTAGTTTCATTCTCATGCAGCATAACCAATAAAATAAATCTATAATGAATGGGAAACAAGGAATTAAAAAACTAAATAAAATACAAGGTATGTTGAAACAATAGACCTTTAAAAAGAGATCTAAAAAGTAGAGTGTTCCAGTTGTCACTTCTAATTCTTTTCCAGACTCCTAATGTACAATATATTTCTTATTTATTTGTCAGTAAAGAATTATAATGAAAACAATAACAAATGTGTTTTTCTTAAACTAAAATGAATACACTGAGGAACTAAAGAATGAAATATCCTTTATTACAGAATTTAGTGTGCCATGAGGATTTAATTGAATTCATGCTGTAAGGATGATGAGTGAAACGTATCCCATTTATCCATCTGAAGTACGTTGCTCAGTCCAGTAGTGATTTCTGCATATTTGGCAAGCTGGTCATAATGTGTCAGGTGTATGTTCTCAGTCATCAAGCCAACTTCAGCCAGACAGAGGTGAGATGTTCTTTAAACTGTGAATTTGACTTTAAATTGTGGATTCAAAAACAATGGAATGCTCATTCTACTTTCATTTGGACTAAGTTTGACCCTTTCAAATGATCCCCACTAATTATTCCACTTACATAGAACAGTTGCGGTTTCCTTCCCATAGGCAGCTGAGACACATGTGTTCTGTCTGAATTGCTGCTCCATTGACAGCAAGCAGTTCATCAGCCAACAGCCGGATGCTTGTACAGTGAATAACTAAGGAGGGAAGGTAAATGCACCAGTGGACTACTTGACAGAAACTGAAGTAGTGATAGAGCCCTGTTGACAGATGCCTCTTCTCCCAGTCCCTCCTGTTTTCGAGGTAGAAATGGGACATTTTCCAAAATATCGTTAAAGAAACAAGGTGTTAAAACTATCTCACTGAGCAGGGATCTCCAGTTTGAAACGTTGCCACCAGGCTCATCAAATTGGTTTCTAATACAAATGGCTACATGACACACTAAATAAGAAAGTAAAGAGAAATGCCATTTGGGTGTGAATAAATCGAGCAATTATATAGTTTCCAAAATCCATTCATGAGCAAAAATCATTCCACTATAGACTTACTGAGTCATTTCTAGGTTCAAGAACTAAATGGCCAGCAACGAATAACCAAATAAAGCATGAAACCCAACATGGAATTGGGGTTAATTATACATAAAATATGATATGATGTGAACACATGTAATACCTTTTCATACTTTGCGATATTATCCCCAAGTGGTTTATAAAACTGATTTTAACTGATTGATATTATTCCCTCTAACCCAATGAGAAATTTCATGCTTTGATTTAATGATACTCCAAATAACCGTAAAGGGGGTTAAGCATTTGGCAGTTTCTATGCTAACACTTTGTCGTCAGGATACAATGTTCCAATTTACAACTGCAGTTATTATATTCTCATGCTGCCTGTATCTGTTTGGGAACTGTAGAGAAGGCAGTCATTGGAATATATGAAAATATTCAGTTTAGATTTATTATACAGATGTATGCTGCTAATAACTCCTGCATATTGTTGATGTGTGCACTGTATAAGACTTTTTTTTTTAACAGCTTAAAGTAGAATTTCTCAGTGAAGGATTGGAATTATTTAGGTGACTGTTAAAAACCCAGGCCACACCTGGACTGATTACATTTACATCTCTGTGTGTAGGTAATGAGGACCTGAATTTTGAACCATGCCTTGGGTAAGCTTAAGTACTCTAAAGTACGAGATTAAATACAGATTTAGTGTAAATGCAGAGAGTCAAGTAAGGTTATTTAGCTTAATATAAATTTCTACTTTTTTTATTGCATTAGCCACCACAGAATCTTTTTTTCTATATCAAAACAGAACATATGAGATTTTTTATAAGCTAGAGCTAAATTGATCAACTCTTTGAGAATAGAGAAGTAATTAGATATGGTAGGAAAAAGAGGTGATAAAAATTCAGATTACGTATTCCTGTGGTAGAAAGATTCCATTTTTGCAGCTTAAAACCGGTGCTGACGGACCGCTCACTGAAGCTCTTAAAAGGGCTCCCTGAGAACTTGTGCAAAACTGCAAGAAATACTTTTTCATTTTCAAGCAATTTTAGAGATTCTCTGTAATGCACATCTATGCCTATCATTGAGCAATTGGATTTCCTGTATTAGGATATGAAATGGGTGCAGCTATTAGCATATTCTGACTGCCTGAATCTGTAAAGTGAGGATATGCAAATGAACAGCAGGTGCTGGGTTATTCCAGGTGAAGAGTTTTCTTTTTTATATGCAAAGTTCTCTAATTACCAGATTTATATTCAAACTGAAATGCATTTCTAAATATATTTTATGTTAATGGCATCTAGATTAATTTTTCACTCAAGAAAATCAACTGAGTGAATATTGCACAAATTTAAAAGCATTCCTTGGAGTAAAGCAATTGAATCAATGACTTTCTCTCCTAGACCACCATTCTGTAACATGCCAACATAAGAATCAGAATGCTGAGGAGTCTTAATTGACGTAAGAGCAGAGACCAAAAGATTTCTTGGAAATGGCAATCTTAGGTTGCCTAAGGAAACCAGCGAGGCTTTCCTGCATGAGCAAACCTGGAAATGCAAGGGAATTAACGTTATACAAGCACCCCATGAATAAAAGGGGACAAGAGTTACAGATCCATCTTCTGTTGCCGGTACAGATAGTTTTGAGGTTTGTGCCAAGTCTCCTTAGGTTTGAATGACAATGAATCATTGCCCCCCAAGCAGTGTATTGCTTTTCCTTAAACGCATCCGTCATTCTTCACAGCAGAACCGGATCAGCTGCAAAGGGATATTCAGGTTCTTGCCTTCCCTAAGCCGGAAGAATGGGGAACCGGGCCTTGATGTCCGGTGAGTGTCACAAGCTCAGATAGAACTCATGGACCCAAAGAGTGTGCGGTAGTGCAGTTTATTAGGTAGAGCAAAATGAAAACTTCCAAGCCGAAGGGGACCCGGAGGGCGTGCCTCTCCAGGCTTGGGTGGCTTGAGCTTTTATATTCCCTCTCCATTCTTGTTCTCATCCAGTGAGAGGAATTTTTTCAGACTTTCTCTGGATTAATTGATCTTTGAATCCTTTACCAGATTGGCTACTGTTTTCAAATCCTGAGTCAGGGAGCCACCACCTCCAATGGGCAGACGTGGGAAAAGACCCTGCCCTTAAACAGAGCTCCTAAGAGCCAGAGCCTGGAAAAGTAGAAACAAAGCCCCTAGCCCACCAGAGGCGTTCCTCTAACACAGTCCCTCAATAGTTCCTCATCTTTATTTCTGATATTTCTTCCCCAAATAAAGTAACTACATTCTTTCTATTCTCAACACACAACATACATGCCTTATATTATCTTATCGAACTTTACACCTGCACTTAAATCTTAGAAGTCTTTATACATTTCTCTCTTTACCTCCTCCCTAAAATTAATAATAAATATTATTTAAACAAAAACATAATATCTTACTGTGAGTTACTATTACAATTAGATGAAAAATTTGTTCACTGTACCATGGCAAAGAAATGCAAGAGCAAAGACGTGCACATTATTATGACATATTGTGGTTACTTTCTAATACATTAGATTTGGTTAATGACAATGTCTGTTTGGATTTACTGTCTTTGATTATATAGAATAAAAGGGTAGAGAATACACATATTCTTTTCTGAAGCTCTAACACTTAAGATATTTAACATAGAATAAATGATGTCAAAGTTTCAAATAAAAAAAATAGTAGAAAAAATTGTATGAGCCTATTAACATTGACACCTTTCTACCTACTACGGAACTCTGTTAAGAATGTTCGGTCTCATGAATCTGGTAACATGCCTGTTGGCACACTGAAAGCCCTTTACAATGGCAAACTATCAACTTGATTTCTAGCCAGTGAGGAAGGCAGTATGTTTTCCAGGGATCTCCATTATCTGAGTACCCACTGGGAATATAGTTAAGATTAGTGGGTGGTTGGGCAAATTTCATAAGATAAATTCATTCCAACATTTCTGGCTGCCAGAATCTTTGCATTCATCATCTACATTGTAAAAGAAAAATAATTTAACAAATGACTTTTAAATATTCAATTGGCTTTTATTAGCAATTTATTACAAAATAGGAGCTCTGCTGGGCATGGCAGAATAGTCAATTTTGGTAAAGCAGCTTTTGCAAGAACAAGGAACTGGCTTAGTACAGGAAGCAGATTTGTGAATATCAAGTTACTTCAGGTTACTTTCCTTCTATGGTTAAAGCAGAGGGATCTTCCTTATCATGCTGACTGAGGTTGACTGAGGCCCTTTTGATTGGTTGTCATGACTCTTCTGTTTTCTGAAAAACTGGCCTGTTTTTAAGTTCAGTTTGATGATGTGAAACCTAGCATGAGGAACTCCATTCTGGTTTGGTCCACTGAGGCCTAGTATAGAAGCTGAGTCCAACCAAAGACCTCCTGTAAATTTTATTTAACAATATTATATTATGAAATTTTAGTGTATCAACTTTGTTTTTCCTAGGCCACCAGAGTCGATATTTATTTTAAAATTCTGAATAATAAACAAATAAATATTTAAATAAAGTAGAGTTAGTCAAACCTGATCAAAATTAAACACTGGCTCTAGAATATTTGACAACTGTATCTATTTGGATTCATTTAGCCTGAATAAAATTAAATTATTCTTTTTCTGGTCATTAGAATTTATTTGTAGTTATATGTATTTTTTGATTGATATAAAATCTCATTTTCCAGGTGTAAGCCTTTTTTTCTCCAAAATTTAACTTAATAATTGGCCTCCTGGATTATGGAGGCAATCTTCTCTAGCTATGAACATTGATAAAGGTGTTGGAGTGAGAAGTGAGAAGTAGCTTTCCAAGAAAGTTAATAGCATCAAGGGATGTCATGACAGGGTCATGAAGCAAAGGAGAATCAGCATCATCAGCCAGGGAAGAGGTGCGGTTTTCACTGGTGAAGGAGAAGCAGGAAGGCTTAAGGCTTAGAACACTGAGTGGAAAGAACACTCCCATATTTCCTATTGCAAATCAGAGGGCCCCACTCTTTGCCTAGCAATGCCTTCCTAATTATAAAAGAGATTTGGTGAGGCTATGAATCCCAATTATGTTGGAATTTAAGTTTTCAATATGATCTTTGACCATCTCAATTATTCAATTTAAGTGAAGATTCTTTTGCACTAATAAAAAAGAAAAATCTCTATTCTATAAGTTCCTTCAGCTAAAATTTTGGATATTAAGCTTATAATTCTCAATTTTTAACACAACTTTAGAAACAACCCCATAATTCTTATATTCTTTATGCAAATCACAATGTCCTCAAAGCCTTTCCTTCCATGGATATTTCTTTCCAGAGAAACCAGGAAAACTTTAATTAATTGTTCTATCACTTTATTCCATGGGCTGAATAAAGTCCAATTGTATAGTTGTAGCCACCACCTCAGGGCCCTTGGACCATCCAGGTCTAATACCCATTTACAGATTCCCATTTTCTTTTGGATCTCTCATCAGAAACCACTTTAAGGACCAATTTTCTTATCAGGAAGAGTTTTTACTTAAAAAAAAAAAAAAGAAGAAGAACTGGGTGGATCAAAGAGCTCCTTAGGAAAAGCATTGCCAAAACAAAATATTTGGTTTCCCTCCAACAAAAATTTTATGCTGTCGTCTTTTGACATCAACAGTGCAATTTCTATAGACAATCTAGTGTCCACTGACATTATTCAGGACTGGGATCCAGAAATTACACCACCGCTACCCCTGGGAATTTAGAAATATATCCACTCATGCACGACAAAAGATAAATTTATCTCTACTTTCTCATTTTTGTCTCTGTAAATTGTAATGTTTCACAAATGACTCTGACTGGTGGAACCTAGAATATATTCCTATACTCTAGCAGTAAGGAAGCTTTGAAGAGTGAATTTTAATTTTACTTTAAAGTTAAAGGGCTCTTATGGTAGGATGAATAATGTTGTGGCTCCTCAAAAGACATTCACATTCTAATTCCCAGAATCCATGAATATGTTGTCTCACGCATCAAAAGCTACTTTACAATTGTGTGCCAGAGAGAGAGAGAGAGAGAGAGAGAGAGATAGAAAAAGAGAAAGAGAGAATGTGAGGGAGAGAGAGAGATAAAGAGATGTAAAAATGGAAGGAGAGTTCAGATAGGTCAGAAGATGCCATGTGCAAACTTGGAAGATAGAGGAAGGGACTGAGGGACTGTGTTAGAGGGACTTCCCGGATCAGCTGTGGGCTTTGTTTCCAGAGCAGGACTTTCCCGCCTGTGGCCAGCTAGGGGATTTGTTTCCATATTCCCACCTCTGGCAGGCTAGGGGATTTGTTTCCACTTTCCCAGAGACAGAGCCCCTAGCCAGCCAGAGGCGGGGAAAGTGGAAACAAAGGCCGCTAGGCTGCCAGAGAAGAATATGGAACCTGTTTTACCACTCTTGGAGGTGGGGGCTCTGTGACTCAGGGTTGTAAAACAGTAGCCCGTCGGGTAAAGGATTCAAAGATCAATTAATCCAGAGGAAATCTGAAAGAACCCCTCTCATTGGACGAGAATATGAAAGGGGCGGGAACAACTCAGGGATAAAAAGCTCTAGCTGCTGGAGCTTGGAATGGCACCACCTCGGGTCCCCTTTCATGGCGTGGAAGCTGTCCTTTTGCTCTGCCTAATTAACTGCACTATCGCACACTCTTTTTGTCCATGAGTTTTGTCTGAGCTGTAACACCACCAAAACACCGAGACCCTCTTCCCCATTCTTTGGGGTTGGGAGGCCAAGAACCTGAAAATCCAGTTGCAGTGAGTCCAGTTGCAGGGTCATGAGCAAAGGAATACAAGAAAAGTCAAGGAATCTAGAAAAGGCAAGGAGCCTTCAGAAGGAATGCAGTCATGCAGACTCATTTTAGATATCTGGCCTCCAGAACAGGAACAGGATACATCTGTGTCGCTTGAAGCCACTGTATTTGTGGTAATGTGCTACAGAAGCATAGGAAACAAATTCCATTCACAATACAGACAATCTGTAAATGCTGTAAGGGTGTTCAAACGTATTTAACAATTATAAACAGGGCAAATATCCCCTACATGTAAGAGTAATAGATGTCTCTCAATAGAAAAGTGATACAATGTTTCTTTAAAAACTTTTTCAGCTATTGATATATGCAACGTCATGGAGAAGTCACAAAATAATTACATCGTGTGGAGTCAGGCAGTCAAGAGTACATGCTCTCTAATTCAACTTACTATTCTACTTGTGATTTTAGTTGTAATCCTTAGAAACAAGTGGTTGACTGAGGATGGAGTAGAAAGAAGAGCAGGCAGAGCATGAAGGAGGGTTTATAAAGGGAACACTTTGGGGGTGATGGGTCCAGTTATTACCTTGATTGTGGTCATAGTTCCATAGGTGATTTCATGTCAAAACACCACATTTTACACCTTAAATGTGCAGTGTTAATAGTTAAAAAGACATTCTGATTACTATGTAGACAATGCTGTATAGGAAGGCAATAGTATAAATGGGAAGTGAGTTACAGATAAATTATGGTGATTAAGATGAAAGAGGATTATGGCCTAAATCAAGGCTGCTGGTGATAGTAAAAATAGAAAGTATGCATAGATTCAAGAGATACACTTTCTGACTTAACATGGCTTAACATAGGATTTCTGACTTTACAATGTTTATTTTTGAAGTATTAAATGCACTTTGACTTAGCATTTTTTTTACTACAGTGGGTATGTACAGATACATCCTCATCGTAAGTCAAGAAGCATCTGTACTGACAAATAGCCAATGGGACTTGCTGATGTTTTGGACATGCAGATAAAAGATAGAAAGACATCAAAAAGAGACATCTACGTTTCAAGCTTGATCCCAGAGATAAGGAAGACCAGATGAAAAACATCTGGGGTGGCTGAGTGCAATCAAATATGCTAACTTGGCCACGGTAAACTTGAGATGGCTATGGAACATGTAAGTGGAGATATCAAGCATGAAATACGGACTAAAGTTTGGAGCACGGAGAGGTGACCAGGTTGAAATTATAAATTTGGAAGTCATGATGCATAGAAAATACTTAAATTTATGAGAATATGGAGGCAGAATTAAAAACAAAAGCATCTCTGTTAAGAAAAATATATAAAGATATAGAATCAACTTGGGAAGATCATAAAACAAGCCATAACATAGAAGGCCTTGACACAACAGCAGCAAGAGAAATGAAAAGGATAGAGAATAGCCAAGATGTACTGAGAAGTATTATTTATTCATTTATTTACAAATGTCTATTTAACGCAATGGAAATACATGAATAAACAAGACATTTGTAGTTCATACTTTTATGGAGGATATATTCCATTGCTCATTACAAAGTATAGAAATATATATATTAAAAAACAAATGTAATATGCAATGCCAGTTATCTGACAATTGGCTATTTAACTTATGATTCATTATATATCCACTTAACTGAGATAAAGATACAATTTGAAAAAATCTTCTAGCATTATCTTTCTCACTTATATTAAATATGTTTTTCATACAATAAAAATTGATTTCACAAAAACGAATAGAAAAGTTAAGGACTATAACTAAAATAGCAATACCTGTATATAAATTTTTATTTGACTTCTGAGCTTATTTTATGTTCTAGGAGCTAAAGGAAAAAAAAGTATGTTTGTATCCAAATAACATCAAATAAACAGAACTCATTACTTTGAACATACATGATCCAAAGATCTGATACCACATATGTATTTTCCCTTTAACATACTTTTAGTTATTTTAAGGAAAAATCAAGGTTTTAACACAGAATGCAAACAAATACAAGTAAAACAATAAATCATAATATTAGTACAATATATATTCAGTGGAGTTTCAACAAAATCAGTGTTTTCAATTTAACTCTACATTTTTTAAAAAATATGATTCTTTGCATCTGACATTGAACGTAAATATTTCCAGTATTCTCATTACCTAATTATTTGTTATGCTAAAAATATTAACATATCTACTGATATGTTAAGATATGTCTCCAATTTTTTGGGCTTGAATAGTGTTTTTCAGTGTAGTGGCTACAGCAATTAAATATTTCCTGCTGGGCTGCAAAATAATTCAAGAATGAAAGTCCTTTCATAGATTCTTATAAATAAATAATAGATAACTACATGAATTTCAATTTTATGTATAAGTAAGGGCTATTTGCTATTAGTCTATTAAACAAGCCACTAGGTGATTTTAAAACTTGTTATCCACACACAAATTTGCATGCTACTGGAGTTTTCTGAAATTCCTAACCAGTGTCTTTCCAAGAAATCTGGTCACCACTTCAAAAAGTATTTTTTGTGCATATCTCAGTAAGTCAGATGATTCCAAAGGAGTTCAGATATATGTACATTATTGTAAGTTGGCCATGGTTGTCCCGTTTTTCTGCATGTATCTTAAATGTACTTTAAAGAATGACATTAGGTTTTCGTTCTTCTACGTATAGCCAGCCAGCTACCCCAGCACCATTAATTGGATAGAAAGGCCTTTCCCATTTCTTGTTTTATTTATTTAATCAAATATCAGATAACTGTCGTTGTGTAGGCCTATTTCTAGGTTTGCTCTTCTGTTCCATTGGTCTATGTGTCTGTTTTTGTACCACTGCCATGCTGTTTTGTTTACTGCAGACTTACAGTATAGTTTGAAGTAGCAAAATATGATGTCTCCAGGTTTGTTCTTTTTGCTTCAAATATATTTGACTATTTAGACTCCTTTTTGGTTCCCTACAAATTTTAGAATAGTCTTTATAATTCTGTGGAAAATGTCATTGATTGCTTGATAGGACTAGAATTTAATCTGTGTATTGCTTTTGGAAGTATGGCCATTTTAACAATATTAACTTTTCTAATACATAAATGTGGAATATTTTTCCATTTGTTTGTGCCATCTATTATTTCTTTCAGCATTGTTTTTGTAGTTCTCCATGTACATATCTTTCATTCATCAGTCTTCCATCAGCCATCCACGAGCAAATGTATGATTGTATTGTGGGGGACCCTTACTGAACACTCTGCCAAATAACTGGAGTGGCACTTGTGCTCTAGTCCATTTGGCTGTCCCTTTTACCCTGGCATTTCATCAATCAAAGATAGAAGAAACCCACCAATGACATACAAGAGGAGCCCCATATGGGCCCTTTGATTCTTATGGGTACTTAGATGCATTTGGGATCCCAAGAGGAGTTCCAAAGGAATTTAATGACAGAAATAAGATAGCTGCTAGATTTAAATCAACATTATACTGGTGGGTGATAGTAAACACAAATGTAGACTGGATAAATTATATTTATTATAATCAACAACAATTTGTTAACTATACCAAGGGACTGTTAAGGGAATTTCAGAAAAGTTAAGGTCTACCAGCTAAATGACATGGGAAAACAGGAATTCTCTTGAGATGACACTAGCTGAAAAGAGTGGTATTTGAGTAATGATTAAGACTCAATGTTGTGATTTCATTCTAAATAACACAGCTCCAGATCAAAGTATCATGAGAGCCTTACAGGGACTTAATGGCCCTATTTAAGAAATCAGCCAAAAATTCAGGAATAAATAACCCCATTTCAGACTGGCTAGAGAACGGTTTCAGTAAATGGAAGGACACTTTGCCATCAGTCCTCACTTCCCTGGTCATGTTATACCCTATGTTCGAGGACTCATGCAAAGGACCATTAATACTACCCCTGCTAACCTATCTCAAACTCCTCCTCCACCCTATCTAGAGAAATTGCTTCTGTTGGAAGACCAAGCTGAACAATGAAGCAAGGACTTACTAGATAAGTTTGAAGAAGAATTATGAAATAAAACGAGGAGGGAATTTTAAAGATGAGAAAGCTCTTCAAAGTTCATATCTTAGATTACATTATAAGGAGTTACAATCTCTTCCTTTAGGGTGATTATCCACTATTAGCATGATAAACATATACCCATGTATATATATTCTCTAAATCAGCATAATAAAATGTATACTCATTTATATATATATATTCTCTAAATCAGATATGTAATAAATCACGATCATAAATCACTCTGGCATGTCTGAACGGAACTGGGCAAGTTCAAAACCCTGGTGCATCCCATTTCTTATTTGGAAACCCTCCTGACCTTCTCTTGACTAGCTTCCTCTTCTTCCTTGTCTTCTTTCCCCCTTATCTATTCAGGAAATTTCCAAGTTTTTAGCCAATCTAGTCAATCATAGAATGTGAGATCCTGTTCTGGCCAAAGGAAACTGGACATAGCAGTAAGGAGATTGTGTCAGGAGATTGGGAGATTGTATGTTTCTTATTATGTCTTCCATTCTCACCCTGAACTGTTGATAATGATATTGTAGATAAGCCACCTACACATTCATTCTATAATTGGTTGTGAGTCTAATTATTCATTTGAATACTTTGAATTTTCCCAAAATGTTGATAAACATATAATGTGAAACAAAATTTAAAAATCTTGTTAGTATAAAAATGTATTGTACCTATTATTGTCCTTGTATTTTCCAAGGCCATTATTTAGCATGGCAGGGCTTTTTAAACTTTGAAAAAAGAAATCCTAAGACCCATATTTCTCTATTAGAAAATCTTTCCAGCTTCTTTGTTGTTGTTGTTAAGGTGCAAACATGAACCAAACATAAATGTGTAGTTTTTAAAATAACCTTTTTCACTGTCTATTTTAACTTTAAAAGACTCTTTAGATGTCTTGCTTATTCTCAATAAATGACAAGAATCAAAAATTGCTAGCTTCTTTTTCTCTTCTTATTGTCAGTGCCTGATCAATTTAACACATCCAACATCCATATATGTGTATACTCTTTTTCTATAGCATTGTTTTCTCTATTCCACCCAATTTTGCACTTCTGTATGTTCCCATTTCAATTGTTTTTAATGGAAGAGGTTAAAATAAGCAACATTAGAAATCTTCACCTTTTTTAGTGTCATGTTATTAGCTCTATCTACTTTTATCTGTTATTCAAATCTGCCATACAAAAATAATTTTTAAAATTTTCTTAATGTCATGTGTAATTACATCTCATTTTGGTTTGATTTCTTTTTCTTTTTTTTTTCTCTCCAAGCATGTAAGAATTATTTCCACTGGTTTGGTAATTTAATTCATGCTCTTATATTGCAGTCTCCATGTGTTAAATTCTATTAGATTGTACACTTAACTAAATAGATACCATATCATCTTGTAGAAAGAATAATTGAGCCCATATCGTTCGTGTTTTTCTAAATAAGTTAATTGAACCAAAGAAATTTCCCAACCTTACTGAGACAAAAGGAGAGAAATCTTATTTTGTGAAAAAATGCTTCACAACATGGAAAAGACAAAAAAATGATGATACATTTAGTAACAGAGAACAAATTTTGTTTACCCTCAAAATAAACTCCCTGAAATTAATTTTAGTATGGCAAAATCTGTATTTGTTGCTGTACAAATGGAGCCTTCCATACATGATATGATGAAAATGCAAGTAAGTCTTCTCTCATTTTTCTTAGTTTAGTTAAGAACTTGTCAATTTTGTTTATGTTTTTAAAAAACTGAAATAAATAAAATCACAAATGAAAGAGGAGACATTACAACAGATCTTTGAAATCATAAGAGATGATTATAAATAATTACATATCAACAAATTAGATAATCTAGTAGAAATAAATAAATTTCTAGAAACATACAACGTACCAAACTGGGTCAAGAAGAAATAGTGAGTCTAAACAGATAAAAAAAGGAAAAGAGAGAGAGAGAGGGAGAGATTGAATCAGTACTCAAAGGTCTCAAAAAAAAAGAGCCTAAAACCAAATGGCTTTAGCATGAATTTAACTAAACATTCAACAAAATTTAACATCATATTTTTTTCTGAAAATCTTCCAAAGCTAGAAGTGGGACCACTTCCATACTCATTTCATGATGACAGAAAACATCACTTTAATAACAAAGCCAAAGAACACATAAGAAAAATAAAAACTACAGAATAATGTCCCAGATTAATACTGATGCAAAACTGTTAAATAAAATGCTAGAAAACTGAATTCAACAGCACATTATAAGGATTGCATACCATGACAAATTAAGATTTATTATTGGATGCAAAAATGGTTCAATGTATGCAAATCAACCAATCATACATCACATTAACAGAATGAAAGGTAAAAAAAAATCATTAACTCAATAGAAGCATAAAAATGCAATATATAAAATTCAACATCCATTCATGATTAAAAAACACTCAACAAAATAGGTATAAAAGAAACTTACCTCAATACAATAAAAGGCATATTTTCAAAACAAACATATAATAACATAACAGATGGAGAAACTCTGAAACCTTCTTTTTCTAGCATCCAGCACGTGGCAAGGATACCATCATTTCTATTCAACATAGTACTGAAAGTCCTAGCTAGAGAAATTAGACCAAGAAACAAAAATACAAATCACCTGAATAACAAAGGAAGAAACAAAATTATCTCTGTTTGTAGATGACATAATCATATGAAAAAATATTAAAGACCCACAGAAACACAAACTGTTAGAATTAGTGAACAAATTTAGTAAAGTTACAGGATACAAAATTAATATACAAAAGTCAGTGATGTTTCTATGCACTAAGAAAGAGCTATTCAAAAAGAAAATTAAGAAAACAATCCCATCAACAATAGCACAAAAAGAACAAAATGCTTAGGAATAAACTTGGCCAAAGAGGTGAAAGGCTTGCATACTACATTGGTAAAATAAACTATGAAGACAAAGATACATGTGTATGGAAATATATGTTGTGTCTTTGGATTGGATACATAATATTGATAAAATGCCCATAATACCAAAAGTGAACAATGCAATCCTTATCTGCCAATGGCATTTTTCACAAAAATAGAAAAAAGAACCTGAAAATTCATATGAAACCACAAAAGACACTAAATAGCCAAAGTGATTTCGAAAAGAAAAAAGCTGGAGGCACCACGCTTTCTGATTTGAAAATATATTACAAAGATGAAATAATAAAAACAATATCATACTGCATTAAATTAAAAAGACATGTACAATAATAAAGTAGAATAGAGGGCCCAGAGATAAATCTAAGCATTTTCATTCAACTTGTCTATAAAAAAGTGTCAAGAAAATACAATGGTGGAAGCATAGTCTCTTCAATAAGTAGTTTTGGGAACTGAGTATTCACAATGCTATTGTTCTCCTATCTCACACTTGAAATAAAAATTAACTCAATATAGATTAAAAACATAAATGTAAGATCTGAAACTGTAAAATTTCTGAATAAAAACATATAAAGCATTGGTCTTAACATTGGTCTGGGCAATGATTGCATTTAACACCAAGATATTAGACATTTAGAAAATTTTTAAAAAGTGGAATTACATCAAACCAAAAAGCTTCTGCACAGCAAAGGAAACAACCAACAGGATGAAAAGGCAACCTATGAAATAGGAAGAATGTTTTGCAAATCATGAATTTGATAAGTGATTAATGTCTAAAATATACAAGGAACTCAAATATCTCAACGGTAAAAAACATATAACTTGATTTTATAATGGGTTAAGAAACTGAATAGATATTTCTTCAAAGAAGGTAATGGCCAACAGGTATATATAATGTGCTCAATGTCACTAATCATCAGGGATATGCAGATTAAAATCACTTCTGTTAAATGGTTATTTTTTAAAAGACCTGTTAAAATGGTTATTTTTAAAAAGGCAAAAAATAACAAGTGTTCACTAAGATGTGGAGAAAAGGGAATCCTTGTACACTGTTGATGAGAATGTAAATTGGTACAGCTATTTTGGAAATCAGTATGGAGTTTTCTCAAAAAACTTAAAAAACTACCGTATACTCTAGCAATCTCACTTTGGGGTATATAACCAAAGGAAATAAAATCAGTATCTCAATGAGATATCTGCACTCCCATGTTCATTGAATATATTCACAGTAACAAAGACATGCAAACAACTTAAATGTCTGCCACCACATAGATGAATAAAGTATATGTTAACTAGTTTGGTTGTGGTGATAATTTCACAATGTGTACATATATCAATACATCAAGTTTTATACCTTAAATATAACCAGTTTATATTTGTCAATTATATTACAATAAAACTGAAAAAAAGAAAAAGGAATCATAAGGAGAGAAAAATAGGTTTCTGATCTCCTATACTAAATATTTTACACCACCACCCACTTTAAGGTGACTTGTTATATACTACACTCAATGAACACTAGTATAAGATAATGTTATGCATATAAAAAATCTCAAAATTAAAAAAATTATCAGAATAACTAATACTATATTGAATATAGTATTCCATACTATATTCTGACTAATAAGTGACTCATGATTATTGAATTGATTATATATAACCTGTAGGTTTGTGCCTATAAGTGCTGTTGGTGTAATCTACTTAATACATGAACAAAATGAAAAGGTTTTCCAAAATTTCTTAGCTACTGCAGCTTTTCAGACAGTAAAATGTCTTCTACTTTATTCTTCATAACAATTGTACTTTTCTGAGTGTGTATAGGTTTATTTTCTATTTTCATGTCAATATCCTGGAAATAAGCTATGAATAAGAAATTAAAGACAGATAATCTGTTCATATTTAGCTATAAGCTAAATTTCAGTTTACCACATATTTATCTATTTTCTAAAGAATGAAAACTATTTTTTCTGTTGTATAGTAAATGTTTTATAAGGTGATATTAACTAAAGCATTGTAATGACAAGGGGCAATAATAAAACTTAACAATAGAACTTTAAAATGTTTGATAAAGATGTGGAGCAGGAGCAAGAACTCTCATATAATAATATGGAAATAAAAGTTATTAAAATCACTTTGGATATCTGTTTAGTAGTGTTCATTAAGCATACAATATTACTCACTAACTTTACTCCTAGATATATACAAAACAGAAATATGTACATGTATTCATGGAAAGGCTGATTCAAACGTGTTCAAAGTACACCTAACCAGAACAGTCAAAGATTAGACTAAGAAAATAACAACTATGGTATTCTCTTTGACAATTTTGAAATCTACACATTTTGTTAAAATTGTTTATTACTCCTATATTTTTAAATGTATTTATATATTTTAGAATATTTGCTTATGAATTTTTAATATTTAGCTGAATTTAGCTTATTTTATACCTAATAATTCATAAGTATTTCTTCTATTGCATATTTTATACCAATAAGGTCACTGTTTTGTCACACACACAAAAAAAACTTTTCCTCAAAGTATTAAATCATTTATTTATTTTCTCTTTCTTCAAAAATTATATCTTCTTAATTTCTGCTTTAATGTTTATTACTTTAATTTCATCTGCTTTCAAGTGTACTCTACCATTTTTTAAACATGATAAGCTTGAATACTACTTATTCACCTTTTAAGTTTTTTTACTTTTTGTTTAGGGACAAGGTCTCTAAAACAAATTCTGGTTGGACTTGAACTTTTGGGCTCAAGAAGTCTTTTCAGCCTCCAAAAAAGCTGGGATTATAGGCATATGTCACCATGTCTGACTCACTACTCATTTACTATTGATTTTTATTTTTTACAATATATTTATTAATAGTAATAAATTGTTTAAGACTTTTACTTTACATACCAGAAATTTTGCTATATAGAGTTTTTTTTTAGTTTAAAATCATAATTCCATTATGATCTCTTCTTTCACCTTTACAATGTTTTACTACTTTCCAAATACATGTATAAGTATTGAATTTATCTATTCAGTTTGAATATTTCACTCCACAGATATCTTAGCCTGCATGAAATTCATTCTTGTTTTTTGTTTTTTTTTTGTTCAGGATACAGAAAATTTCTTTAACATTATATTCAAACTTAAAAGTACTTTTTCAAATATTGCTTATTTGAAATATTTTTAAAAAGCTAAAATCTTTTAAGAAATCTAAAAGAAATCTTTTAAGAAAGCTTTCTTGACTCGTAATGTCTGGATTAGTTACTTCTTTTGTTTTCTACCATACTAACATATTCTCTATTTCAGTGTTTATCATACTGTGTTGCAATTGCCTTGTGTCTCATTTGTTCACTTCAGCAAATTTTGAGTCCTACATACTTTGAAACAATATTCGTCTTGGTCACTCTTTTATCCCCAGTGTTTAGCAATTTCCAAATGTCTTCCATAAATATTTGCTGTTTGAATACATTTAAAACAAATAGTCCATGCAAAATTGAAGGACTGGAAAGCATCAGGCCCATCACTTTTGTGGATACATTTATAACATAAACATCACTTGTAATATGGCTTCATGATTTTATAGCACAATGTATATCCCTAGTGCTATTATAAGTTATTTGCCTATTTCCATTGTTTTCTATATAGTACTAAAAAAAAGGCTTCTTCATATTTTTATCTTACTTTTCCCAGTGCTTGAGCCAATACTAGGCTTAATAATTGGCTGTGGAATAACTGAATTTCTCCCGATTTTGCATTTACGTTTCATACTATTTCATTTCACTTCATTTCTACCATTCTTAGTAAGTTTTAATTACCTATTTGTATTATTATTATATACTTTCCACATTCTTTCTTTTTAGTGCTTTCTTGCCTCCCAATAGCTTCTATACTTTGTTATTCAGTTGAGATGATTACCAGGAATTTTTTCTAAAAATCCAGTTTTATAATACCATAACGCAGCTCAGAAACTGTTTTTCTTTCAAGAAAAACTCTAAGCTCCTTAATGTATCGTGACCTTCAAAACACTCTAGTGTGTATAACCCTTGACTGCTATAGAATAAGTGGTTTTTCATTTTATTTATGATTACTTATACCTGCACCCATAATTTAACCAAGCATATAATAGTTAGAACTTATGAATGAAAAAATGTGTTTGTTGATACCTTGCTTCTTAAAATGATTCTATGAAAAATTATCTGTACATAACTAAAAACTTATCTGTTTTGAAGACATAGATTCAGAAGTAACTTACTGTGCAACATCTATTAAAATGATACATATTATTGAGAAAAACAATTGCATTTCTTGGTTTAGAAAATAAAATGTAGATAGATACATTTATCTATTTAACTGTAAACATCAGTGGAATGTTATTTCAATTTGATTTGAATAATATTTTGAAACAGCTAAACGACTCATTGTCTATTTGTAAAAACACATAGGAAAGGATAGAAAATAAATATTTGGAAATGAAAAGAAATCTGACAAGCCTTGACCCAGGATGAAGACATCAGTGGGTGAGACAGTAGTGACCAGAAACTGTCAAGCTCCAATTAAGTATTCCAGATGATTTGTGAAGGAGAGAGTATGCATGAAATATTGTAGGGTAGTTCACAAAATGAATGGAAAACCAGATGAAATTGAGTATTTGTTACATTCTGTGTAAAGAATTCTTAAATCTAAAGGTATTGAAAAATTATAAAGAATATTGTTTGACTATAAAAATTTTAACATTTCGTTGTTAAATTAAGCAGCTCATGTTTGCTACGAAACAATTACGGAGAAGTCTCCAATTGTAATATGAATGGCAGTAATATGGATGTATGAGAAAAATAAGTCAAATAGACAATAGAGCTTAGAGCAAAACAGACCCTCCTTATAAAAACTTCAAAAGAAAAACAAATATGCAGGGACATCAAAAAGTTTGTCAAAAAATAGAATTAAAAGATGAAAGTAAAAAAATTTACGTAATCCCCATCAAATTCAAGAAACTTTTGTAAGCTATGATACCAGATACTTAGTCCATACCTATAGATTTGACAGTCCTAGGAATTTGATCATATCAATGCCATTTTTTTATATTAACTGAAAAAAGGTGAGTGCCTTTTACACATGTTTTTGTAATCAGGAAAGAAGAAGAAGTCAGAAAGAGCCAGGTAAGGACTGTAAGGTAGATGCTTAATGATTTACCATTAAAATTCTCACAAAGTTGCAATTTTCTTTTTAAAGAGAAGATTGTACAGAAGCTTTGTTGTGGTGGAGGAGGACTCTCTGGTGAAGTTTGTAATACTGCTAAAGCTTTGACTAACTTTCTCAAAACTCTCTCAGAATAAGCAGATATTATAAATCTTTGGCCCTTGATGAAGCTGACAAGGAAAATGCTTTGTGCATCCCAAAAACCTGTTGTTGTGACCTTTGCTCTAGACTGGTCCACTTTTGCTTTGACTGGCTGACTTACTTCTACTGGTAGCCATTGCTTAGATTGTATCTTAAGAATTGTCCCGGTAAAATCATGTTTTATGACCTGTTACAATTCTTCGAAGAAATGCTTCACCATTCAAGGAAATGCTTCAGGATATTAACCACCTCACTTTAAAATTTTCATTGAAAGAAGGTTCTCCTCTTGTCTGCAGCTGATCAGGGCACAACAGCTTTGGCACTTCTTGAGTAGAAAATTTGCTCAATTGAAAATTTTCAGTGAAAATGGTGTAACCTGAACAAACTGAGACATCTAAGTGATTGGCCGTTGTCTCAGTGGTTAATGGCTGGTCCTGTTTAATTTGGGCATGAACAAGGTTTGTTCCTTGTAAATTGATGAGGATAGGCTGCCTTTGCAGGCTTCATCTTCAGCATTGTCTTATACCATTTTTAAATGAGTTATCCGTTTATATACTACTGATTCCTTTAGGGCATTGTCCTTATCAACTTTGTGTAAAGCATCAGTGATTTCACCATTCTTCTACTCTATCTAGATCTAAATTTGGTGTTTGTTCTTTTCACAATTTTAGCAGAATTCATGTTGCTATGATAGAGTCCCCTTTTAAACTGATGTCTTATCCTTCTTAGTACCTCAAACTGGGTCCTGTTCAGACATGTTACAAGTTAGTACAAGTTTATTTTGGTGGCCGAACTTTTGAAATCTATGCCTAATTTTTTCATAATATGTATTACCATAAAGTTTTATTAAAATACCTCATAGATATAAAAAGTTAGAAACCATAGTAAGAAATATATGTATATCTATACCATTTATTCTCATATGGTATTTCAAGAAAGCTCAAAAAATTCTAAATTCTGAATTTGATAAATGTATCTCATAACTTACCTTTGAAAATCAGCAAAGGCAAGGTAAATTAGAAAAATTCATTTAGAAAGTAATTGATAGATATGATTGATATATATTATCTAATTGAATTAACATATCTATATTCAATTGAATCTATCAATATATTCAATTAGATTATTTTGTAGATTATTGTATACAGAATATAAATAATGTTTATATTATCATAAAATAATATGAATATTTTAAAATTATAACTTTAATTATTTAAATTTTAATACCTATTCAAATTATATAATTATCCATAAAATGTCCATGCACCTTGATCTTGTAATGAAAATTATAACTGGAAATATATGCTTCGAAGATAATTTTAAATCCAGGGGAAACTTCAAGTATAGACCTATTTACAATAGTAATTAAAACAAGGTAAACTGCATGGAGTAATAATTAATACAGAATGTCCATTATTCTTTACTAAGAAATGTTAATAATGACATTTTAAAGAATATGTAACAACACAGTAATGTTATAAAATGGGGAAAACACTTTGAACGTTGGAAAATGTATAAACAGTTTATACTTGATATTCAAACTTTTTAAAAATAAATTCATGAGAAAGGAATATTTCACAATATTTTCATTAGTTTTCTTTAGATATCAATAGCAAACATTGGCATATCTACAGATTGTTAAGCAAAACAGATAGTAGTTTATCTGCCAAATTTGAGTTTTCTCACAATTGTTTTGGCTATTCTAGATTTTTTGCATTTTCATACGAATTTTAGAATTACATTGTCAGCTTCTAAAGGAAATTCTGCTGGGATTTTAGCTGGGATTGCATTCAATCTATGGATCAGTATAGGACAGTTGGCATTTTAACAATGTTGAGTATTCTTATCTGTAAGCACAATGTTCTCTCCTGTACTTTCTATCATTTAAAATTTCTCTCAGCTATGTTTTGTAATTTTTCAGGACAAAAGTCTTCGATAAAAAGTCCTATGTATCCAACAGTTCTATATTTTGGTGTTATCATATATGCTTCAATATTTTGGAAACTTGCTAATCTCACATTATGTATAACAGTTTTTTAATAGATTTAATTAGATTTTTACAAATTCAATCATGTCATCAGAGAATGAAGATGGTTTTAATACTACCTTTCCAATCCAGATGCATTGTTATTTCTATTTCTTGCCATGTTAAAGATCTCTAGTACAATGAAGTAGACATTTCAAAGTTGGAAAGTGTCAAACAAGGTTGTTATTTATGGAGAAAATGCATGAAATATTGGGTAAAGGTGTGCATTACTATAAAAGTAATAAATCTCACATTACTAAAAACACTAAGTTAAAATCGACAGCAATTACATTTTCACTTCTAATACTAGGAAATTTTGTGCAAACCTGCGATTTCCACAGTTGAAATGATTTTATAAAAAGAAGCCTCCATAATGTCTCTTTAAAGCATTAAAATACACATTTAAAAAGCTAAAATATGCTGTAAAATTGAAGCCCTAAAGTCTTACACTAACTCAGTTAACTAGGATATTAGCATTAAGGAATTTAGATAAAGGAAGAGTCCTTAGAATCATGCTCGTCTTACAGCTCATTTAATGTTTTATTTCCCTGTACCAAGTGCTTGAATATCTTCACTGACAAATAATTCACTGTATTCTGAAATAGACCATTTCACCTTTAGATTTTACTAATTGTTCGCATGACCATTGTTCAGTGTTCAGTTGAATTCTCTCAGTATTTTCTACCCCACTGGTCCTTGCTTTAGTTTTTTTTTCTTCTCTGAGATATCTTTTCTCAATATTAAGCACTATAAGTGACATAAAGTTTTTATTATCATATAATTCCATGTTCTGTCTATCCTGATCTCTTTCTTCTGAACATAATCCGACTTTTATAAATCCCTGTTACAAGTGAGATATGCAAAACTAATTGTCCAGGAGTCCTTTCATCAATGTCCTAAACACTATGTTTTGATAGCAGGATTAAGATGACTTTTGCTTTTTTGGTAGCAAATCCCATGGCTTCAAGCAGAATTAATCATCCTCATTTCACATATGAAAAATAAGGAAGCACCAGTTCTTTAAAATAGGATGCCAATTTGACTTGTATGTGTTCTGTAACAGCTTTTCTCTGTAGCTGCTCCTTTCCAAGGAAAATCTTCACTATGTCAGCCTATACAGTTTAAGTTAGAAAAAAATAATAATTTCTTCTTTAGCTAATTTCTATTGAGGTGATATGTTTATCTCATTTATTCCTTCATCAAATATGAATTGCACTGATATTCAACAGGCTCTGAGCTAGGTACTAGAATTATCAAATGGAGAAAGCAAAATTCATGCTATCAGAGGTTCACAATATAGCGACCTTCACATTACAAGTACTATAAAGAAGCAATATAAAGTTAGTAATAGTAGATAAGGGATTATTTAACTCTACCTCAGTAAACCTAAAAGACGACAGGATATTTCATTTGAAGAATGTGTGAGAATGATTAGAAATCACCAAGCTGAGAAGTGTTGGAGGGGCATTCCAGACCACGGGACCCGAATACACAAAGAAAATGAAATATGGCCTTGATGAGGTGGCTCACGACTGTAATCCCAGCACTTAGGGAGGCTGATGCAGGCGGATAACCTGAGATCAGGAGTTCCAGACCAGCCTGACCAACGTGGTGAAGCTCCTTCTCTACTAAAAATACAAATCAGCCAGGAGGCATGGCACATACCTGTACTCGGGAGGCTGAGACAGGAGAATCTCTTGATCCGGGAGGTGGAGGTTGCAGTGAGCTGAGATCATGCCACTGGACCTCAGGGTAGGCAACAGAGCGAGACTCCATATAAAACAATAAATAAATAGTAAATAAATGAAAAAAATTGACGTATGGTAACTTAAGGAGTTAAATAAACTGAGGTCTCAATTTCTCTTCATCAGTACCTCATGTTGGATGTTTAGGGTTTATTTATTTATTTATTTTGGTTGTTGTTTTTGGATATTTATTTTTACAGGGTTTCTTTCTTTGGGAAGCAGTTGCAAAATTTGCTGTTTTTAAAGACATTGGAAAATGCAAGCAAGAATACTTTTATCTATGGATTCCACATATGGAGAAAGTGAAATAATTTTAATTTTGTCTCTGTAAGAACAGTCTATTTTAGAGACTTTGTAAATGTTTGTCACTATTAGAATATATAAAATGGGAAGAGGATAACTTGAGTTCCAATACGCTGGGAAAATTGTATAAATACTAACCTGGACTCAACTGTGACATTGGCGAGGGCCTTGTGAAGATCTTAATTGAGATGAGCAGTGTCACTGAGTTGATAAAACGTTCCAGCACAGTTTGATATCAATGAAAATAAGTATTTGTGGAAAGCTTTAACATTAGTACTTTTAGCAGCAACAGCTGCTCTGTCTTTGCTTTAGTAGCTGTTTCATGTAGGTGACAGGCTAACAGGAGAACAATCAAGGGTTTACTTCTGGTTGAATTTTAGTTTCTACTTTCATTTGTTATCGTTACTGTTGGAAAAGAAATATACCCATATTCTCTGCTTTGTCAGCATCTTCCTATTCAAGTTTTTGAAGCTTGTCATATACAGCTAGGAAACAACTGAACTTTGTAAAGTTTTTATTGTATGTGCATGATGTCCTCTATGACTTTGACTTTGAAATAAATAAGTAAGATGAAGTTATCCATGCTTAAAATTTGGGTATTGGCATATAAGTGACAAAACTAGTTTAACCTACATAATTATGGGTATTGATGTAGAATTATGTCACACTGGCTGCCTGGAGCACTGCTGGCATTCAGTAAATGTTGAAATAAATTATAATAATGGTGTTCAACTCTTACTAGGGACAAAATAATTCCACCAATGTTGAGAAAGTGAATTACTTTACATGTGTAAGAGTACTCACCCCTCATCATCATTTAGTGTGAAATTTATTTTCATAAATTTTTCCCAGAAATAAAGTAAGGCATTTTTGAAGACACATTAATGTCCTCAACTTAGGATACTGGTTAGCTCTGGATAAAGGTACTTTCCCAGGTTGCACCTTTGTGAACTGAAAGAGTTAATGTTGTGGCTAGAGACCTCTATAATCCACATTCTGACAAGAAGATTCTGGATATTTTCTGAACAAAATTATTAAAGCAGCAATAACTAAAAGCTGAAAAATGTGGTCAATACAAGTTTCTTTATAAGAAGACAAGGGTGATGGTCACTCCTTCTAAAATTAGAAAATTCAAGTCAAATATTAGAGAAATTTTATATCTCTATACACTTGGCAGAGAAGGGACTGCTATGATATTGAACAATGTAAATCATTCCACACAACAGAAAATAACAAAACATTCATATTTTGGTTGGGGGAGAATAGTTAGCAGGGTATTTTTAATCACTTTGAAATGACATTTACTTAAAATTTTATATGTACTATGTGCACATTGTTTTAAATAGATCATTTAATTCTCACAAGAAATATAATAAAGGAGGAAATTATAATCATGTTTATTTTATCATCTTTATTATATAGATTAAGAAACTGATTTGCAGAGAGGTGAAGTGATCTAAGATAGAGTACAGTCAGTGTCAGTTCTCCCAAGCATTACACTAATCAGGGCAAAACTGTGATGAACATATGGGCAATAATGTCATATAAATTCATTTTGTTATTTGAATATGAATATACTTGTCAGTCAGTAATATTTTATTGACAGTTTGTTCAGTTATGAAGCCTTCATTGGGAAACATTAAACTTATTGATAGACAGCTCTAGGAGGTTCAAAATTAAGATAAATTTTACCATCATAAAATTCTAAGAAAAGTCAGTAGCTTGAGAAGAACAATATTTTAGGGCAGCTAATTTTTCAATGACACATCTTTATTAAATGGGAGACTGCAGAATAAAAAAGGGTAATACAATCATTTTAGACTAGGAAATTGATGATACATATATCCATGATGGCATTTGAAGAATGAATATATTTAAATTTTGCTTTAATTTTACATAACATTCAAACATTAAATTATTAACACTACATTATGCTGTTTTCCTGACACATACAAAACTTCTCCCTTCCAATTGAAAGTAAGAATAGTCATAAATGTTTATATTAGACTGAAAGTAAAAATAGCAAATGGTGTTTTAAATATATAATTCGTTTACATATATATATAAACAAATACTGTAGTCTACTTCATCTCAGTATATACCTTAGAAACATAAAGCTCGCAGAAATGCTCTATTTGGGTTAGTCTATTTTTAAGGAATGCAATACATGCTCATGAAAAATATTTAGTTAAAAGACAAAAGCATAGGGCACAATATTATAAATTCCTTAATTAGATTAGACCAGGGTAATTTCAATCAACATTGTGCTTTATATCTTTAATCATTCATTTATATATCTAACAGTATTTATAGAATACCCACAATGTATATGCACTTTACCAGTAAATAGGAATATATTCCTGCCCTCATGAATATTACAACCTAGTGAGAAATCCAGTCACACAAATATGCAAAACAATATAATTTGAAGAGTGTCTGAACAGGACTCCAGCAAAGCTTGGGTGCATATAGAATGAGAACCTAACCCAGATTTTAGAATTATAAAAATCTTCAGATAAAATGTTGTCAAAACTAATACCTGGGAGACGTTAGCTCAGAAAATGGTTATAAATAGGAACAAGAAAAGGAAGAGAAAAGTTTCTCAAAAAGAATAACAAGTGCAGAGGTCTAGAGATGAGAGAGAGAGAACAGCAACATGACCAAGAAAATGAAAAAGATAAGTTCAGCTTCAATATCAGTTTTCTAGGCGTGCAGTGGAGAGAAACCATGCTAGAGCAATTAATACAAGAACATTCACGAAGAGTTTTTAAAGCCAGTGATAAGCATTTTAAGCTTTTATCCTTAAAGCTGTGGGAGCCAAGAAAGAGTAGGCAAATAATGGTGAGCAGATGTGCATTTCAGAGACATTGTGTTGGAGGGCAAAAAACAGTGGCAGTAAGATCACTTAGAAAGCTCAAGCAGTAACTCACGTAAGCGACTATGTATAATGACTACAACTGGGCTGATGATAGTAAGGATGGATTGGAGATCTTTCTTTGTGGTCTAAAGAGAACCTATTGTTATCAAACTGTAGGGAGAAAGATTAGTTATCAGAGATTATTAGTCAAGAATGAAGATATTGTTTGTGATTTGAGGACTAGGTAAATAAAGTCAGCATTGGCTGAGATGGGTGACTTAGAAAGAAGATTAAATTTTGTAAGAAAGATGATAAATTCCATTTTAGAGATATTATGTTTGATGAGTTGATGGAATGCTTAGTGTATCAATTTGCTAGGGCTTTCATACCAAAGTACTGCAAATTGCTTGCCTTACAAAACAGAAATTTATTTTCTAACAACTCTTGAGTCCAAAAGCCTGAGGTCAGGTGTGGGCAGTATTCATTCCTTCTGAAGGTCTCTCTTCTTGGCTTGTAGATGACTATCTTCTCCCTGTGTCTTCACATGGTCTTTGTTTGTATCCTAATCTCTTCTTATAAGGATGTGAATCTGGTTAGGGGACACCTTAGTGACCTCATATGACCTTAATTATCTATTTAAAGAACTTTATGTCCAGTCACAATCTGAAGTACTGAAGTTAGGACTTCAACATATGATTGGGGGTGTGGGGTGAAGGGACAAAATCCAGCCAGTAACACTCAGGTAGAACTGTCAAGCAGTCAGTTGGGAATATGGCTCTGATACTCAGGATTCTAGCATCATGATCATTATTATCAGCTTTGTTATTGGGATTACTCAAGGAGAGTGAATAAAGAACAAGTTACAGGACATAACCCATATTAGGACTGGGCAAAATATGAGATTGATAAATTCCTCCCAATATTGAATCAGGAAGAAACCCTGATGCAGTAATTCCTCAAAAGTTTTGAGTTTGTGTGCATAAAGGTGTTTAAAACAGTCTCTTAGGAACTTTTGTATTTCTGTGGAATCTATTTTAGTGTGACACACTTCTAGGCCTCGCAGAAGACAAAGATTTTTGTTTTCTTATTAATCTAGATAGCAGTCTATCCATCTTCTTTAGCCTTTCATAGAACCAATTTTTCATTTTGTTGATCCTTCGTATGGTTTTTATATCTCAATATCATTTACTTTACTCTAATTTTAGTTATTTACTTTCTTCTGGTAGCTTTGAGGTTAGTTTGTTTTTTTGTTTTTCTAGTTCCTTTAGATATACTGTTAGATTGGTAGTTTGAGATCTAACTTGTTGTGGTAGGCATTTAGAGCTATAAGTTTTCCTTTTAGCAAAGCTTTTGCTGGATTTCAGAGACTTTGGTATGTTGTACCTGTGTTTTTATTTGTCTCAAAATTTTTTTTGATTTCTGCTCTGATTTTATTGTTTAACCAAAAGTCATTCAGGAATAAGATGTTTAATTTTCATGTAGTTGTGCAGTTCTGAGAGTCCCTCTTGTTATTTACTTTTATTTTTATTCCATCATCATCTGGGAATATACTTGGCATGATTTTTTTTAAATTTATTGAGATACTTTATGGTCAAAAATGTGGTCAATCTGAGAGTATCTTCCCTGTGCAGATGAGATTGTATATTCTGTGGTTGTTAAGTGGAATATTCTGTAGATGTCTATTAGGTTCAATTGTTCAAGTGTCAAATTTAAGTCCAGAGTTTCTTTGTTTTCTCTCTCAGTGATCTATCTAACACTGTCAATGGGGTGTTGAAGTCCCCCACTATTAATGGTATGGCTGTCTAAGTCTTCTACTAGGTCTAGAAGCACTTTTTTGTAATTCGAGGACTAAAATGTTAAGTGGACATAAGTTTAGACAAGTTAACTTTTCTTGCTGAATTGAACTCTTTATGGTTATATAATGACCTACTTTGTCCTTTTTTACTGGCACTGGTTTAATGTCTGCCTTGTCTGATATAAGAATAGCAACCACATCTCTTTTTTCATTTTTCATTTGAATGATTGATAGATTTTTCTCCATCTCCTTACTTTGAGCTTATGGCTTTTGTCACATATGAGATGGGTCTCTTGAAGACAACAGAAAGCTGGGTCTTTTTAAAATCCAATTTGCTATTCTGTTTTCTAAGTAGGGCATTTAGACTATTTTCATTCCAGGTTAATATAGAGATATGAGGATTTTCTTTTTTTGTGGTACTATTAGCTGGTTGCTTTGTAGTCTTGACTGTGAATTGCGTACAGTCTGTGGACAGTGTGATTAATGTGTACTTTTGTGATTGCAGCTATCATTCTTTCATTTCCATATTTAGAACTCCCTTAAACATCTTTATAAAGCTGGTTTACCGGTAATGAATTCTTTTGGTGATTGCTTACTTTGGAAAGATTTTATTTCTCCATTGCTTGTGAAGCTTAGTTTGGTGGGATATAAAATTCTTGTTTGAATTTTTTTTTCTTAACAAATGTTTTAAAAAATAGGCATCCAATCTCTTCTGGATTATAAGATTTCTGCTGAGAAATTAGCTGTTAGCCTCCTGGATTTCTCTTTTCAGATTATATAATCATTTTCTCTAGCTTTCTTAAAATTTTCTTCTTTAATGTTGACCTTGGAAAGTCTGATGAATATGTGCCTTTGGGGATGGTCATCTTGTATAGTATCTCTTGGGAATTATTTTAATTTTGTGTCTATGCTTGTTGATATCTCCTGTGAGATTGGGGAAATTTTCATGGATTATGTTCTCAAATATGTTTTCCAGGTTGTTTACTCTCTCTTCTTTCTCAGGAATTCCAATGAGTTCCAGGTTTGGTCACTATACATAATCTCATATTTATTGGAGGCTTTATTTATTTTTTTAAATTCACTTTTCTTTACTGTTTCTGAATGACTTGAGTCAATGGATAAGTTTTTGAGCTCTGAATTTTTTTCCTCTGTTGTTAAAGCTTCTACTATAGTTTGAAAATTTTGTAGTAAATTTTTCAGTTCCAGAAGTAGTTTGCTTCTTCCTTAATATAATTATGTCATCTTTCAAATCTTGGATCATTTTTTTTTTCTGGCTTCTTTGGATTGGATTTTAACTTTCTCTTGCATCTCATTGAGCTTTCCTGTCATTCAGATTCTGAAGTACATCTGTCATTTCAATCTGGTTACAGTGCATTGCTAGGAAGCTAGTGCATTCCCTTGGATATAATGAAACATCCTGACTTTTTGGATTGCCAGAGTTCTTGTACTGTTCTTTCTAATCCAAGGGAAATGATATTTATTTTTATTTAAAAATTTGCCAATATTTGGATGGGACTTTTTGTTTTTATTTTCTTTTTCTTTTTCCTGAGAGTTTGTGGGGTATGTTATGTGTAGTTGATTGGCTTCATTTCTGGGTGCTTTCAAAGGGCCAAGGATCTGTGCAGGTTTCTCGGTTGTAGATAGGTTCTTGTATTGAGTTTTCACATTCACAGACATAGTGCATTGAGGCAATGCATTTTGGCTTAGTGATTTCAATTAGGCTGTAGTACAGTAGGTGGCACTGAATAGTAAGAGCCACCAGCTACTTCTTGCTCAGTTGTTCACTCTTTTTCTAATTCAGTTTATATGGAACAGTGCTCTGGGGAGAATAGACAGGGGAAAAGAGATGACACTTTCCTTGTTTTTCCTGGGCTTTGATGATGTCCTCTTCAACTACTGGTGACTTACCTTCATTTTCTTTGCCCCAAGGGGAACTTTGGCAGGCTGTGACCTTCCACTTTGTGGTGGTCCAAGCCATGAGTTAAGCCACCAGTGTACCTACAACTTTGTGGGATTGCCAGAGTCCGAGAAAGTTGTGGAGTATGTCTGTGGGCGGTCTGGTGATGCAATGGGTCAAGGGTGGAGGATGCTTGGACAGGGCAGTATCATCACAGGTGTGCAACCAGTAAGGTGTCCATGGTCTTGGATGTTCAGATTGGTAGATGGCTATGGGCTCACATTCCTCCAACCCAATGAGTCTTACTCCAGTGTCCTCCTAAGGAGCTGTCCCAGTGAGCCAGGCTTTTCCCCAGTCTTCTATACCCAGATCACTCAGCCATTCCAGATGTTTCAAGCTGTGGGACTTTTTTGGGAAGAAGCTTCAGCTGGCTACCTATGCACGCTGTCTTCATCCCTGTCTTGTGAAGGGAGGACATCTAGCTCCCATGCCAGCACACAAACGTTCAGCATACTCTTTTTCTGTGTTCTGAAACTGGTGGCTCCTTCCCTGCTTGGCTTTAGCCACAGAGCTCAGCTTAACACCCCTGGATAGTGTGGTTGAATCCTGGGGAGTTGGAACCAGGGACAGATGTGTCTTCTGGCCCCTTGAGGTCAAGCACAGGCTGTGCTGTGGGGGCTGAAATGCTCCGAGGTCACCAGCAACACAATCGGGGGGACACTGGAGGCATACTGTTGGAACTCACAGGCGGGAGTGGCCAGACATGTGGTCTTGGGAGTGGGCTGGCAGGCAAGTGGGTATGTGAATCGGATGTTCCCTGGTACTGCAGCAATGGTAACTCTGCTCTCTCTGGGTCCAGCTGATCACAGGAGCTGCAGCCACTCAGGGCAAGATGGAGAGCCCTGGGAAATAGACACCTGTGGTTGCATTTTGTTGCAGCTGTGCTGTGCAGAGAAATCTAGGATCCATGTGGATTTGAATTGTTCCTCTGCTTGATCTCTGGAAGGCTCTTCCTGCCAGTTCAAAGGTCTAATGGTGTTGTGGAAGCTCCTGTAGCTAAGCTCCCAGAGGTCTGCAATGGGAGAGCCGTATCCCAGGGTTCCTTAACTTACCCCTTCCTTAAGTTCAGTTAGGGACCAGGGCCATTCCTGGCACCTGAGGACAATGAACAGGAACCCCAGCTTCTTCCTTCTTCAACTACAGTGTCTTCATTGCCAATCAACTTTCAGTGTTTTCTCTTAAAATATCTGTTCGAAGTGTGATGGTTTAGTCAGTATTTTGGTACCTCTTGCTGAAAGAGGTGTTTCCCAGTTGCATCTAATCAGCCTTCTTGCCTGGCTCCTCCCAATTTCCAATTTCCCTCCTCTTACTTTTTTCAGCACTGCTTATCTTTAAGTGCAAAGACAATCCAGGGGGAGTGGTCTCTATCAATCACACAGCCTGTTTCAAGATTTGTGTCCCTCAAGCTATGTGTTTAAGTTCTTTACTCACTTCCCGTGATATCGTATTACCTTCTCAGTAAGACAAAAATTTAAGATCCCTTTATTTTATTCTTTAATCTGGTCCCACTTCAGCTATTTCTGACCACGATTCTTAATGTTTCAGACACAGACATGACATTGAACTGAGTTTGTAGAAATAGTCATGCTTCTTTCCTCTTGTTTTCATTCTTTGGGATGTATTTAATCTTCAATACTGTTCTACTATTGGGAAATGAATTGGATAGAAGGTGAAAGAAGGAAAACCTTAAGCTTGTATTGTACCTCAAGTTCCTCAAATTGCTGAAGTTTGAGTTTAATTAAACAAATTTTATGAACACCAACAGGTGCATTAGTTAAAAATTAAATCACAATATCAGGAGTATATAAATTAATATTTGAAACTAAAGTAAACTAATTCAAATACCTAAGGACTATTCTATAGTATAGGCCTATAATCTTCTGTTATACCTTTAATACAGCCTTATTCACTTCCCTAATGTTCATGAACTCATTAAATACTTTTGGTTTTAGAGCCTTTGCATTTTTTTCTCTCACCTTGGAAATTCTTCTTTTGATACATATTTGGCTTGTTCTATCCCTTCCTAAAAATATCTGTTCAAATATTACATTTTCAGAAAGACCTTCCCCAGACATTCCTATATTTCTTTGAAGGACTTATTACAAACGTACCTATTATATATTTATTTGTTTATATTATTTCTATTCTATAATTTCTACCTCCAAGATGAAACACATTCTGGTTATTTTGTTCATTGCTCTACCCAAAGTGTCAACAGCAATGTTTGCCTCAATGTAGGCACTTAAAAAATATTTGATGTGGCATAGATCATTTTGCATGGTTGTTAATTAAATACACAAAAATAAGACAGCTAAAGTAGTTAAATGTTTAATCTTAAGTGATTGGCTTTATATACATAGTCCTTGATATTTTTGAAGATAAGGGAAAACAAAATTCTTTATCAAAAGGTAGAAAATTTCTTTAAATTGTACATAAAAGGAAAAAAATGAACAACCTAATCCCACTGCTAAATCATTTTACTGTGTTCACTTGTTATCATTTGAGATTTTTGTCCTGATTTCTCAGCTGTGTTTCATGTATCTCCTCTCTGCAAGAGACTTCAAGGTCTACTCCTGTTTACTTATTCAGATTTTATGCACAAGGATAAGTTATAACTCCTTGAGACAGAGCATCCCATTTTCCAAGACACCCCACAGATATCAGCAACTACACTGCTAAACAAAAGGTTTCCATCCAAGCAAATAATTTGTTTTTTAGTGAAAAATAAAGGATATCTCACCTCTGAGAAGATTTTTTGTTGTTGTTTCTTTCCTAACTGTGAATGACCTGTGAGACCCATCTGGTCTTTCCACAATGAAAGAAAGAAATCCTTCAAGGGTAAAATATTTCTTATTCTATGAAAAAACAATTTTAAATTAAAAAAGAAAATGTTTGGCTTATATCACAGCATGTGTCTGATTTGAATCATTTTCAGCTAGTACTGTTATAGTCACTTAAAATATTTTTGTTTTATAGCAGAT
>PVKP010016157.1:0-41426 GCA_004027715.1 Plecturocebus donacophilus | reverse complement strand
TATGGGTGAATCCAATGCTTTTAAGAAGAAGTGAATGTTTATTTTGTATCATGAACTCAATATTTGAATTGGCACACACCTTAACAATTAATTTGATACTCTTGTTGTTTAACACGGAATTAACTTCTATTGTGGTTTTGGAAGACATTCAGCATGAAAAATCAATACGATATGAAAAGGCTAATATTGTGTAAATTATATTGTTAAGACCTGGCCAGAAAAGCTGTTCCATAATTTCATTCAGTTTATATTGTGAAAATAAGTCAGATTGACACACTGCCAAAAGCAATGGCATGTTTATTTACAAAATCATAAACCAAGTAAAATTAGAAATTGACTCACTAGTGCATGATTTAATTTTTGAAAGAGAGTACAAAGTCTTCAAATACTTTTAACACTCTCTTTAAAAATAAAACTTCAAGTTATTTTTTGTCATACATTCAAGGCAGGCTGAGAGTTCAGCCGTATATGCTATAGGTAGCAAGATACTGTGGCAAGAGTATATATTTTGAACTTAGATAGACATTGATTCAGCTATTATATCTGCATCTTACCATATTTGATCACAATATTATTTTAGCTTACTAATCCTTTTTACTTACAATTTTCCCAAGGTGCTGTGTAGAAGAATTAAGTAAGGACACAATTATAGAGTATCAAATATGAGACCTTATAACTACTAACTGATGGGGTTTGGCTGTGTCCCCACCCATATCTCAACTTGAATTGTGTCTCCCAGAACTCCCACACATTGTGGGAGAAGCCCAGTGGGAGATAATTGAATCATAGGGGCCAGTCTAACCCTTGCTATTCTCATGGTAGTGAATAAATCTCACGAGATCTTATGGGTTTATCAGGGGTTTCCACTTCTTCCTTCTCCTTCTCTCTTGCTGCCACCATGTAAGAATGCCTTTCACCCTCTGCGATGATTGTGAGACCTCCTCAGTCATGTGTAAGTCAAATTAAACCTCCTTTTCTTCCCAGTCTCAGGTGTGTCTTTATCAGCAATATGAAAATGGACTAATACACTAAACATTAAAAAAATTTCCAATTGTCTTCCCATTTCATTCACTTATTTTTGGTTAGTTTTAACATATTTTTCTTCTGGTTTCTCATGATGATTTTATATTGAAATAACATAGGAAAGTTTACAAAATTGCTGTTTTCTTCAGTACACAGCTTGCTTTTGGAACTATGCTCATCATTCCTAGCTTCTTCACATCAAAATGATGGCTTCCTTCAGAAGAATGACAAGAAAACATAAGCATTGCAATTAAAAACTCTTGAGAATTACAGGTAATCAGTTGGAGCTGAGCTGTGACCTGTAAACATATACTATCATTAAAATGTATGCTTTGGAGAAGATTTAACAGTTTGATGCCATTCAGTGCCCTACTCAGAGTTCATACGTGAAGAGGAGTTCGTGCTGTATTAAAGGAAACACAAAAGACAATCCTGGAGAGGAATGGTCCTTGAACTGAGTGGTCTGAGTAGTCTATCAAAATGCCATTATAAAGTTTATGGAAAATCAGCTTCACCAAATCCTGGAGTCTGGACCTGGGGGAGGCTCTTTCTGTATGCTTCATTACTCATTAGTTAAATATCTGTGAAACAAATGCAAATGAAAACAAAAGCCCTACAGAAGAGGAAGTGTAAAAACAGAAATGAGCAATATTATAACCGACCACACGTAGAGAGGTAGAGGTGAAATCTCTTAATCCAGTTTTGCCCTTTCAGAGAAGCTCCAGAATTCTGATTTTGTGTTCCCTGTAGGCTGGATGTCTATACCTTTCAGTGTTGTTTAAGTCAGGAATTAAAACCACAAATAAATATGTTTAAAATAAGTTTCACACTCTGAAATAATTTTATATGATTTACCATGAAAAGTCAGAGTTAACAAAATAACATAAGCAGTATATTTTGATATCACCTCCTTGCTCCTTTTAAATAAGTTTCTATTAAGTGTCTTTTTCCAGTTTTACTGTAACATAGGGTCGTCTATTCTGTATGTTATTTTATGCTACTTCCTTGTAAGAGATTTTTCATGTAGGAAGAACTGACCTACTTACTCCATAGTTCATTCTTACCTACATCCTTCCATGTATCCAATCTTTCAAGCTTTTACTACCAATCGTGTATTTTTAAATTTCTAACTCAAGAAAACAGCTGATGAGTATTCAATATGTCCCCATTTCACAGTTCATCGTATTTTATCTCCGTACACTTACAACAATTCCATGAAGTAGGTGCTGTCCCACTTGACTTAATAAGATGCTAATGAGGCCAGGGAGGTAAATCAACACACACACACGGTCCTCCTTGAATAAGTTAGATTGCCTGTATTGCAAGTTGGCAATCTGATCAGAGAGTGTAGGCTTATTCTACTACATTGTACCCTAATGATAATGACATATATACCTGCCATATGTTGATAGCTTACTCTTTGCCAGAAAGTGTGCTGACTTTGAGAGTATAAAAACAGAAAGTACAGTGTAGTGGGATGTAGTCCTGAAGTACAACAGATTCTAATTTGGAGAGAGATTTTTAAATAAATTAATACAATGATTCTGAGTGGTATAAAAATGTTATTTATGTACCAAATTCTGTAGGGTTAGAGAGAAGAGACTATGTGAACATATAGGAAAAAATGTGAGGAACTATGCAATTGCTTTGTGCATTAGATTGTGTGGTTCTTGTATTCTAGGTGCCAAGCTTTTGACATGTGCTCAATACATATTTGTTGAGTTAATTAATGGAAAGTGAACTAAAAGGTCAAAAAGCAGCTAAATTTTTGAAGAAAGGGTAGCAGTTATTGGCCAGGCCTGGAAGAGCAGGACAAGAATGACAAATAGAACAGTATGTATAAAGGCAAACAGGGAATGTATAAAATGTTCTGCAAAGATGGGCTGCAGAGAACAACTTGTTCATTCATCCATTTAACAAGCATTTATTCAGTGCTTACTCTATGTCAGAAACTGTTTCAGCACCAGTAGTGAGCAATGCACATATTTCTGTGTGTCCAGATTACAATGGTTATGGAGAGTATGTTAAGACAGAATGTCTAAAGTATAAGTGATGACCATTGATCATGAATGTCAGGCTGAAGAGCTTTGATTTATTTTGAGAACAACATGAAGCAAACTCTTAAGAAAGTAACTTGTCGAGATTCAAAATCAAAAGCTAAAACTTTTATCTACGGCATCAAAATTTCTTTGTAAAAAATTTACTGAAAATTTAAAAACAGAAGAGTTAAATATTTGATATTTACAAAGATCACACAGTCGCATGGCAGCATGAGAGATACAAGTGAGGTGAGAGTCAGACTGATGAGAATTGGGAATCAGTCAGCTGGAAAATGAGAAGAAACTCACATCAGGCAATAGTTACCAAATAGGAACAATTCTGGAGAGTCCTGTGATAGGACTGTGGTAATCTAATGACTTTATGTGGCAGGATAATGTAGGAATAAAGGAGAGAGATGAGTTATGAATGAATCTGAGGTTTTCTTTTTATGCATATTGGTTATGCAATGTGGAGACACTGGCTCAGAGTGAGAGCTTGGGGGAGAAACACTTATCAATTTGAGGGTAGAGGAACAGCATGAGCCAGTTCTGGAAATGGTTGTTTGAGTTGTATTTAGTAGGCAGTGAGAAAGACAGGTGTGAAACTTCTGAAAAAGGCTGACACTGAAAATGTGTAATTAGAAGTCATTGTAAGAGAGGTTTTAGCTGAAGCCAGGAAGGCAGATGTGCCCACCCAGGGAGAAAGCAAAACACGTAAGAAGAGAAATTTGAACTGCTCAGAAGCTTGGAAAGCCAACAGTTAATGGGAGAGAAGTGGAGAACTAGAAGGAAACTGGGAATGAGCAGTTAGAGAAGTAGGTGGCATCCTCACTGGGGCCTCTGCCTTAGACTTCTGATTAAATTTGTTTACAAGGCTGGCAGAGCAATAAGTAATGCTGATGAGCTGAGTTGCTTGCAGATCACAGATTCTGTTGTGCCCTGACACTGGGAATTTCAAGGTTTCTCTGAAGATCTGAAAACAATAGGCAGCCTTTGCAAAATTTGAAAGCCAACTTTACAAATACAGCACTCAAGTTTGTCTAAATGGAATCTGGGGAGTTAACCCTTTTCAAAGAGAAAGAATATTTCTCTAGTTGCTGCTAGGTGTCTACTTTCTTTTCTATAATCTTTGTTGCAAAAACGAATCTTTGCAGATTAAAACAGTGTTAAGTATTGGGTTCTGGCAACCATATTAGAACAAGGGCCTGGTTTTATAGAATCAGAAATGACTGAGTAAAAGGGGTTCCTTCCAGAGTAACTTGAGAAATAAGGAAATTCTTCTTTAACTATTTAATCAATAAATAGAGAAATGAAAGTCTGTATGTGTCTTAGAAAGATGAGGTTTATTATTAATAATATTATTATTAAATAATAATTATTTAATAATAATTATTTCTACTTATCCTGCCTTTCTTTTTGAATGTGTTATAATGATCTTGGTTGAATTAGTTCAAAATAATGCTTATTTAAATAAAACGTTGCTTGTTTACTGTTGCATAAATGTGTTTTTCCTTGGTGTTTTTAAGTTGCCACCCACTTTTCTTTCTACTTGAGAGGATGTTTTACATCTAGAGAAAAGTCCCAAGTAATGCTCAGATTAAAAGAATCAAGAGTCTCTTATAAATCAGTGCCAGGTTACTGTTGACTATTAGAGGCAGACTGACTGCAAACATGATGGGCCAATAATGTATAGGCATCCACACCTGGCTCTGTTCCAGCCTCCCTTGGGTCAACAGTTGTACCTAAGTCATCGGAACATCTGCAGGTCAGATCAGCATAACTACAGATAACTGTTTGATTATGCTTTAATCTGAGAGAGCTCAGCAGAATGATGAGGTGTTTTGAGTCTGGAGCTGGAAGGCCTCGATTAATTACCTAATTACCTAGTCATCTATTACCACGTGACTCTGGGCCAGTTACCTCATCTTTTGTAATTCAGTTTTTTACTATTGTTGTTTTGCTTTGATTTTTAATATGTAAAATAATGATGGGGATAAGATTGTCATGGGGAAGATAATAAGACTTTCTGGGGTCTCATGAGGATTACATGATGAAATACATCAATACATAAAGTGAGGAGTCTGTGTCCCAGGGCCACACAAGCATATTTGCATTAGTGATTTCACTAATCTGTGTCTGCAGTCTTCTGTATTTAACCTCTTGGTGCTTGTAAAGTCCTTTTAGATAATTTAATGTTAAAATATTTAAAGTTATTTAATAAAAGGATTATAGTAAAGGTATCTATTAGTATTGGTCCTTCTATTTTTCTCTTAAATTTATTTTTATTATTTATTTGCATATCATATTTGGCCAGGCTGGGCACTCACTGTCCTTTTTGGCTTCCATTGTTTCTAACACATTTAAAAAAATCAGAATTCTTGATTTCATATATATATATGATATATATAGATTTCATATATATGTGTATATATATATATATGATATACACACACATAAATGAAATATATATTATATATATAAATATATTAAATATATATTATATTATATATATATATATATATATATATATTAATCACTGTTGTTAATGTTTTAACAAGACATCTAGAGCCAAAACACATGGATTTTAATTTTGGCTCCTCCATTAATAATACTTCCTTTGACAATAAGCATATTGTGGAAATCCCAGTGCATCAGTTTCTTCATCTACAATCCAGGATAATTTAGTATTTAGTTCATATAATTGGGAAGATTAAATGACTCAGCATAGGCAAAAGGCTTAGAAAAATGCCTGGTATATAAGTGTTTGCTCTTAAGTTATGTGACCTTTATCTTTATTAGGGATGGATCCATCATTTTAATAACACTTTAGGAATGAAGATAAAGTCACTGTCATGCTACATTTAAATTAAATCATACAACTAGTCAATTTAAAATATTTGAAGTATTTTCAAATTACTTTCTAAATGGAGAGAAATGACTTAGTTGAGTAGCTTTACTCTGAATGATAATGCTGGGATGTATACCTGGGCAGAAAGCCCCAGGTTTTTGGGTCAATTAAAAAATGAAGAACTGGTACATTGATTCTTCGTTGAAGTAATGACAGTAAAATCAATATGGATCACATTATTATCATTTTTTAAAACCGCTAATTTTTTTCTCAGAGTATGCTTAAATGGTTTATTTGCAGAGCTGATAATTTAAGGTGGGAAAAATTGAACCAGTTTTCATCCTGGTCATTCTTTAATTGACATATATTTCCTATGTTTATTTTATGCTTCTGACTTTGTTATTTTTTTAGAGTGGCTACCATCTTACTAAAAAAATAATAATACAGTAAGTAAAGACCAATAATGTTGAATTGATTAAGAGTAAGCATAAGAAAGGAAATATGGGAGGAGCCAGGTAAAAATAATCTCCCAGTTCATTCATTAATCATGAGTAATCTTTACTATGATTGAATTATTTTGCTAAATTTTCATTTCATTTGCTGATTTGACTTCTTCTTTGCTTTATTGTTGTACATCTTTGTTCCTTTTATGCTCTTGGAATAAAATAGTCATCATTTTTGAGGCTTGGTAGTGTCACTCTTTCTATTTACTCTACCTTTCTATTGGAAAACTTAGGAAACTGGTCCAGTGTGATTTGTGACTAACTCAAGATCATGGTTGATCTATTATTGGCTGTAGAACCAATAAAGAATTTGGGTCTCCACACTCTATTATCTCATCTATTTCTGCAAGCCATGTTTCTTCTAACTGCACACATTCTCCTCTTGTTATTCATAATTTTAATATTTTTATTATGGTTTTGTTGCTTTTTAAAATCTTTATTATTTTTCTATTCACCAGTTTCTGTAAAAAGAATAATGCTGATGACTTCAATCTTAAATTAAAAATGCATTTATAAAAATACTGAAAAAAGAAATGCCAAAAAATAGACATTTTTCTATTTTCATGTTCTATCCTTGATCACCATTGATTTATTCCTATAACTTGTAGGAGAAAAAGCTTACATCTGTTATTGTCTCAAAATGAGAATTCTTCCTTCAGTTTGGAAGACCTATGAACACTTCTGATGCTACTTTTATCCAGGAAAGAATAATGCAAAAAGTTGAGTATTCATATACAGTTAGCCCTCTGTATCTGTGGTTTCCACATCCATGAATTCCACCAACTGATTAAAAATATTTGAAAATAGCATAGATGGTTGTAACTAAACTAAATATGTATAGACTTTTCTTTCTGTTATTCCCTAAATGACACAGTATAGTACTATTTACATAGTATTTACATTGTATGAGGTACTATAAATAATCTAGATATAATTTGTGCAGGAGGATATGCATAGGTTATTTGCAGATGCTATACCATTTCCTGTAAGAGACTTGGGAATTTCATTGATTTTGTTATCCATGGGAGTCATAAAACAAATTCCCCGTAGAGATAGAAGGATGTCTTAAAGAAAGTGTTTAATTCATCAATAAGTAGTTTCCCCTTTTTTAAGATGGAGATGACTGGGCACGGTGGCTCACGCCTGTAATCCCAGCATTTTTGGAGGCCAAGGTGGGCAGATCATGAGGTCAACAGACTGAGGCCATCCTGGCCAACATGGTGAAACCCCACCTCTACTAAAAAAAAATACAAAAATTATCTGGGCGTTTTGGTGCATGCCTGTAGTCCCTGCTACTTAGGATGCGGAGGCAGGAGAATCACTTGAACCTGGGAGGTGAAGGTTGCAGTGAGCTGAGAATGCGCCACCGCACTCCAGCCTGGCAAGAGAGGGAGACTCCATCTCAAACAAATAAATAATCAAAAAAGATGGAGATAATAAAATATCTACTTCATGGGGTGGTTGTAAAGACTGAGTGAAATAATTTATCCATGTATATTACTAGTATATAGTATGGCGCATAGCAATAGTAAGTAATCAGTCATTGGCATCTATGACTTTATTATTGTTATTGTTATTTTTGCTAGTAGTATTATATATGGTTCCTTACCCACCTTGATCTAATTTCATAGAAATCACTTTCTCAAAATATGTTCCAGTGCTGCTGAGTTTTTTGGATCTCAGAATAACCCATGTCCTCCCAGGCCTTCATACTTGGCACCTGCAGTTCTTTCTGGTTGAATGCATTTGCTCCAATTTACAAGAAATAACATTCTGTCCACCTGCCAAATTGCTATTGCTAATCTCTTTAAGAATCTTCTTAATGTATTCCCAACTGAAAGGTATTTACTGATTCTTCGAGGTAACCACAGGTGTTCTTATCCCAGGCTTCCATTTTATTCTTCAGTCTTGTATCATAGTTTATCACATTGTGTCACGTTTTGTGATTTGCATTTCAGTCTTACTCTTATTTACTTTTAACAGGGACAGTTTTGTCTATATGTGCTCAGTCCCTGACATCAGCTTCACTATTACCATCATTTTCATTACCATTATGATCACAGAGAAGACAACGTTTACTGTGTTTATCATATAAGAGGAATTCGTTTTATGAACCCTACATATATTACATACATAATATAATTTCTTTGCTGTTTCTTTGGAGAATTAAATTATTTATACTTTAGAGCATGTAAATGTGAGACAGAAATGTCTGAAAAATTGACGAAGGCTTTATAGCTAAGAATAACAGAGCCATGCGTGGTCTTCAATTCCACAGCCCAACTCCTTAATGCCATGCTGTATACAACGAACACTCAAATGTTTTGTGAATAGTGAATATGTAATTTCTAAGGTAACTTGCAACCTAAGTACAGTATATTTTCAAGGAGTTGTTCAGCAGTTCATAAGTCATGCCCTAGGCTAAGTCATATGAAGGATTGAAAAGAATTATGTAAGTCAAAAGTCCTGCCTCAATTATCTTACTATTTTGTTGACGGGGGAATAAAAGGCATATATAAAGAAAAAATAGATGGTCTTTGTATACTCAAATGGATTGTACTAAAATTTAGAAACTTGGAAGTGATGGACTCATCTTTGAACCTAGACAATTTGATTGAGATACAAATCAAGGATTCTTAAAGAGAATAAAAAAAAAAAATCTATGCCAGATAGTTCCTAAATAACATATGCTGAAAATTCTATAAAAAAATCAAGTAGGTATTAGAAGTCACTATTTGGAATCTTAAGATTGAGCCTTGGTTCAACGTCTTAGATTGGCATTACTTTATGTAATTAGAAACATTAAATATGTAATAATATAATAAAAACTGTGGGATTAAAGAGATTGAAGGTAGAAGAAAGAATACAGAGCTTCATTTTTTATATCAGGGAATCTCTAAATACTAAATATAAAATGTGAGTCTAAAAAATGTAACGTATTAAGCAAAACATTTTTTTATTCTTTTTATAATTTTATATTTCAGTGATCACCAATTAACATCTACTTGTCACCAGAAATATTTATAAGAAGGGCAACATTTTCTTCAGCTTTTCCACAGCTTTTTCTTTAAGAAGTGAAACTGAATTTGCTAATTTTAATATAATGACAGGATGTTTAACCAAAATTTTATGTAATATTTTCAATCATTTATATTTCTATTTGCCTTTTTTTTTAACATGGAAACCCATCTGAAATGATGTTCTTCGATTGTAAACATTTAAAAGATTTGTAAGTTATTGTCATTGGCATACTTTTTTCCTCTTTCTTAGACAATTTTATATTGCTTGTATAATGTTCAGAGTAAACATGCATAGCTTAATATGCAGTACATTTATTTAAAAGACTATTTCCAGTGTGGAGACCAGATACTAAAAAAGTAGTCTCTGTAGGCTGTTTTGAGGCTTCATGCACATGAGAGTGGGCTTTTCATGTTGTAGGACGTCTGCCTCTCCAATGCCCAGCAAGAAAATCAACCCCAAGCAGGACAGAGGCACAGCCAGGCGACCACAGATACCAGGATCCACTCTTTACCTGATTCCAAAAACAACACAATCTTGTATTGTCAAGAGTGCCAACTTCTAGTACTTCAGGGCTCTATTTCTGGCTGTGTTTGAAGCTTCCCTCACTCCCATTTGTTGGTTATTAATCCCTAGGAAGTTCCAAACTTTTTGGTTTATTACCACATTTCATTTAGGGCCTCCTCCCATAAGGCATTCTCAGCCAACACTAGCTGCACAGTCTTTCTCAATATGTCTTTCACAAGCGGCTTCAGAGCTCTGATAACTTCACACAAAAGACAGTTGGGTGTTGTAGTTAGAAACTGTGCACATGGACTTCAGGGGGAAAGGGTGGCTTTTGTTTTCATACTTGTTAATATTTACATCTTCCTCTGTTGGCGCCTGACTCAGCATGGTAGAAGTGATTTGGCTCATGTTCCCTAATGCTAATCACAAGAAAAAATTATAGAGTTCTTGTGTTTTTTCTCTTTTCTCTTCAACCTACATATTTCTTTATATCTTCAACCTACATATGAGTTCTAAATAACACTGGGATGCTAATTAAAACCAAAAATAAAAACAAAAACAGTATAGGTACTAAATATTATTTCTGTTTCTCTGAATCTCTGATTCATGGTTACCCTAAGAAGTAATATATTATTTACCAGTCACAAGAGCTTTGGGGTTACAAGAAACCCTCAATCAGCATCGAGTTAAATAAATTTACTGCAATTAAATTTTCTGTGGCATGATAGAGATTTCCAAGCTTATCCACATGACTTTGAAGCCTTTAGGATCAAGATGAAGGTGAACTGATCTCACTAAATCACAGTTGACTCTCACCAGAATTCCACTGAGGGACAGAGATGTGATTTTCTTTCCCATTAAATAAAATATCTGCCTTAGCTGAGCAGAGTTAGATACTAGGGCTACAGTGATATATTACACAGGCATAGACCACACTGTTAAGACTTGACAATCAAATAATGCAGGCAATCAGAAAATTAAAATCCAGGAAGATAATGGCAACAATGAAAGAGAGTTGAGAACCCTGGAGAAAAATAACCCTACAAAAATTCAGGAGTCAGGGAGTCTTCCCAGAGATGACATCTCAGCTGAGGATTAAAGTTTCCATGGGAATGACCCAGGTAAAATCTAATAAAATTCTCAGTGAGGAGATTATGTCTAAACTTCCCAGTAGAATTATTGTGAATGAAAGTGCTACCTCTTTTCTTCCTGGAACTTTTCTCCACTCTGAGGCAATTATAGAAGTAAATTTTCCTGCAGAAAAAAAGAATCACTGTGTTGTTTTGAAACTTGGCTGCACCATCAGAAAACTAGCAGCAGCCAAGCCTATAGATAGAGAAACCTGTAAGGAGAAGAAGGGAGAGAGAACAGAGATAGACCGTCGCAAGGGACCTGTTTGTTCCTTGATAAATACAGAGGAAGAAGGAGGGGGGCCAAGATCCCATATCAAAGAATCTTTCCCCTGAGTAGCAGAGATGCTTAGCAAAGTGGCTGGGTTATCAGTGTTGTGAATAGATGGTGTCAGCTTAACATTTTCTGCTGGCACAGGCAGAACACCCCTGAGAAAAAGACACTGATCTTAGTTTTGTTTATTCAGTTGGGGGCAATGTCTTGCCAGGTTTTGATAAATGTGTTTAGAAAGTGAAAGGGATATGGTTATTGTGTGGTTTCTGCTTTTTGTAATGTTACTGTTACCCGTCTGAATTACAGAGTGAGTCCCAAGTGGTGCATATTTAAAACACCAGCCATCAGGCAATCATTACTGTGGCCAATGCCTATTAAGATATGCCTAGCGATGCCCCTCAAACTTGCTTTGCCCATTAGCCCAGATCAGGCTGTGTTTATACAGGATTTGAAGAAATATACCCTATTCCCTCTAATAGCTGGTCACTGGTGTATGAAATTCCTTTTAGTGAGATAAACTTTTCATTCGGCAAGCTGCAGCTGAGGCTCAAAATGCAAATAGGCCTATGGAGATGAAGCTTTTGATTTTCCTACTTTCCCATAAGTGAACTGGATGAAATGTTATCATTTAAGAGCATTTTTAAAATGCATGTAGGAACTAAAGATGCTTTTGTGTTTCTGTGTGTATAAAAGAAAAGAAGAAAGGCGAAATAAACGGATGAAGTGGGGAAAAGAGAGAGGGAGGAGAGTGCCCAAGTTGCAAGAGTAGAAGATGAAAAGTGAAAAGGGCCTCCTCTGAGTAGCCACCATGATTTTTACATAGAATGGTTGAACAGGGACCATCTGGAATTCAGATGAGGCAACATTAAATACATCTGTATATCTATATAGATACACATGGACACACACATACACCACAGAATATATATATATATATATATATATATATATATATATATATATATTCTCACACAAATATACCACTTAGTCATGGGGTTTCTTGGAAAGAAGGAAGATTTTATAGAAAAATGAAGCTGTTGCCAGTGTGTATACCCTTCCACGTCAGCATCACTATCCCACCTACTTATAAGCCTGCAATACACTCACTTTTTAAGGAGTGTTGATAACAAATTAGTCAAAAAGTTTTACAAAAAAGATAAGATAAGTGAGGTCCTTACAGCTGGACAAAAGAGAAGGGGGATGAATGTCAGTAAAGGAAATCTGGTTCACTAAAAAATGAATCTTCCCTAAAGCCAACCCTTGAAAGCACCTTTTCTGACATGTAATAGGTAAACAGCTGAAGCAATGAAGTGTTATGAAAATTCTGCTGGCTCTAGACTCAGGCAAACCTAGACTTAAGTCTATGTGCTACCACTTACTATTTGTGTGACCTTGAACCTGTTAAACTCTCTAAGCCTCAGTTTTCTTAGCTTTGTAATAGATATTATACAATCTAGATCATAAGAAGATTGGTTGTGGTGCAAGCCAATTCATTACTATGGGAAGAAATAGATCTAATTTAACTGTTACTGACATCATCATCATCATCATCAGACCAAGAACTCATCAGAAAATATCTACCAACTCCTAGCAATGCTTCTGTCAGGTGCTTTCAATTAGAGGCACAGCAAAAGTAATAACCAATTATTTTGTTTGAGAGGCTAATTCTAAAGGACTGCTCTTCTGGGGAAGCAGGGGGTGTAGCACAGTGAAGGGTTTAAAGGCTCGCACTTTTCAGTCCAAGATGGTTAAGTGCTGATACCACCACCCCAAATTATTTAACTTCTTTGTGTTTCAGTCTTTTAGTTAAACATGTTTAATAATAGTGCTTACTTCATAGAATTATTGGGAAGGCTAAGTGAGGCGATACTGGAAACGTACCTGGCACAGGATTAGCATGATAAAAATTTATTTTTAATATTGCTGGCCTCCATCTTTTGTCTCTTAAGAGTAAACTTCACAAAATGATGTTGAAAGATAAACTGTCCAAAAGAAAGGGTTCCACAGACAGAAATATCTGTGTTTATAACAGTTATTGCTTATAATCCCTATACTTCATTTTCCTGCCTTGAAAAATGGGCTATTAGGTTAGCACAAAAGTTATTGTGGTTTTGCAATTAAAAGTAATAATTTTTAATTAATAGCATAATATCGACTTCAGGAGAGGGTAAAGGAGCCTGGTGGGGAGCAAGGAAGCAAGACAAAAATGGGGAAGGATCAGTGATGTTGAGCTTTTTTTCATATAATTGTTGGCCAAATGTATTGTCTTCTGAAAAGTGTCTGTTCACATGCTTTGCCCACTTTTAAATGGGGTTTTGTTTTTTTTTTTCTTTTTTCTTATAAATTTTTATTTAAGTTCCTTATAGATGCTGGATATCAGACTCATCATACATAGTTTGAAAAAAATGTTCTCCCCTTTTGTAGGATATCTATTTACTCTATAGTTGCTTTTGCTGTGCAAAAGCTCTTTAGTTTAATTAGATCTCATTTGTCAATTTTTGCTTTTGTTGCAATTGCTTCTGGCATCTTCATCAGAATTGCTATTATTAAAAAGTCAAAAAATAACAGATGCTGATGAGGTTGCAGAGAAAAAAGGAACACTTATACACTATTGGTGGGAATGTGAATTAGTTCAACCATTGTGGGAGACAGTGTGGCAATACCTCAAAATCCTGAAGACAGAAATACCATTCAACTCAGCAATCATTACTGGGTTATACCCAAAGGGATAACAATTTTCTATTATAAAGACACATGCATGTATATTTTTATTTCAGTACTATACATAATGGTAAAGACACAGAATCAGCCTGAATGCCCATCAATAATATACAGATAAAGAAAACTTGATATATATGCACTATGGAATACTATGCAGCCACAAAAAAGAATGAGATCATTTCCTTTGCAGATACATGGATGAAACTGGAGACCATTATTAGTGGGAACTAAATGATGAGAACATATGGGCTCATAGAGGGAACAATACATACTGAGGCCTATTGGAGGGTGAAGGGTGGGAGGATGGAGAGGATCGGAAAAAGTAACAGGTACTAGGCTTAATACCTCGATGGTGAAATAATCTGAACAAAAAACTCCCATGATAGAAGTTTACCTATATAACAAACCTGCACATGTACCCCTAAACTTGAAATAAAAGTTTAAAAACTGAATGGGAAAGAAAAGTAACTCATAATAGAGAATGATCAATTAGATACCACTATGGACCGCTGAAGCTTAATCCCATTGAGTCAATTCTGGAGGTCTGTGTATCAGAATCAAGGAGTGGGACAGGGAGCTCTTTTATGTAGACTTGAACTTCTGTGAGCTGTTATTTGAGGACTGTTCCTGGAATCATTAATTCCTCTACTCCTATAGCCTATCAAGTAGATAGCCGAGGTGGCTCCAGAGGTGTTAAGAAGCCCTCAGGCCATGAAAGGTGGTAGAGGCTGTAAATTGGACAAGGAGCACTGATGGTAACAGGGGAAATTGGGTGGGAAACACCAGCCACATTCATTCCTGTCTTCCAACATGCCAAACCCGTATGTGGTAAGTCATAGCATAGAATTTATTCATAATCTCTTTGCAAATTTTATTGTAAATACTTGTTCAATTTTTTAAAAAACATTTCATTTATAACATTTGTGTGTTTATTTTTTTAGTGATCTGATAAAGTCTTCCTCCCAGTGGAGGAGAGAGTAAAAAAACAGTAATTACAGAGTTTTTATATGAGGCAGTTGATTCCAATATAATATAAACCCATAGGTCAAAAAAGAACAAAAAGAATCAAACTAAATTCTCTTCCTTCAGTCACTTTATAAAATAATCAAACCCAACTTGTGTACTTTTCTTGCTGGTTGTTTAGTACAATCTTTGTATTTGTTTATCTATTTACAAATTTTTTTTTACAATATTTTAGGGGGTATTCACACTGTTGCAATCCAAAAATAATTAAGGTGTCTTGACCTATGATTGGAAAGTTGAAAGACAGTAAAAAAAAGATAAGTCTAGGTTGTAACATTGCTGATATGTAGAACATTATAAATGACAAATATCAGCCTTCAGTGAAAGGCAATAGTGTAAATGTACTAATTTTCCCATTTTTTTATCATAGAAAATCAATAGCTATTGACTCATTGAAATATATGAAAATTCATATGCAGCACATACAAAACAAAAACAAGAATCCCCACAAAAGTGTTTTGTATTTTTTTTTTTCATTTTAGAGCAGTTAGTTGAAAAGTGTAGCCTGTGAACCAAATCTGTTCTACCACCGGGTTTTATAATAAATAAAGTATTACTGAAACACATTTACACCCATTCCTTTGTGTCTATGGCACTGCAATCCATAAAGTACTTGAATAATTATAACAGAGACTGTCAGTTGTCTGTAAAGCTAAAAATAATTATCTGTTCCTTCACTGGCCCTGTTTCAGAAGGCTATTTTAGAAGGTACTATCATTTATCAAGAATTACCAAATTTTCAATCACTTTAGTTTCACTTCAGTTGCATTTTTATTTTGTTATAGTCAAGTGACTATTATGCTTTCAGTATAAATGTAAATATGAAATTGTGAAAAGATACATCAGATGATAGTTCTACCTGCACTACAGAAAATGAATGTGCAGCATATTTGGCAAAAACAGTCAGATGAATTGTATTTCTGTTTGTCTTTCTACTCCCTTTGCTCTGTCTTTTGTTTTTCTGGAAAGAAGGGATTATATAAAGTTGGTGGTCAAGCTACCCAAGGCATTGTTGGAAAAGAAAAACTTTCTTTTCAACTGGTCATACATTTGCTGCCTCTTTCTTTCTCAATGATTTGAGTACTATTTTCCAAGGGTAAGAAAATAAAATCTAGAATTATCCTGATTTGAAATCCTGAATATATGACTCTGTCTCAACCAAGTAATAAGCCCAACTATTCCCAAAATTCCTGTTGAATTCTGCCTCCAAATAAGTGACCTTCTTTTTAGGATTGACAGAAAGCCTCTTTCACATTTTATTTTATATTTTATTTTAACCAATCTCTCAATCACTTGCTGAAACCCAGATAAACTAATCAACATGTTATTTTTTATGTTGTAGTTGTAAATGCCACAATATATAGTGGAGAATTTGAAATGTTTTAAGCTAAATGAAATGCCTATACTTCCTTTTTAAGCCTTTTTTGTTTATTCAACTGTATAAAATTTGTATATAGATTTAGAAATAATAAAAGAATGTGATTATATAGAAGAGTATAATGGGGTTGATAATTTTTTTAAAATCTCAGAAAATAAAGATTTAACATATTTAGAAAGAAAATAGCTGAAATAACTAATCATATTAATTAATTTTAAAATTAACTTGTTACTCTCAGATTAGAGTACCTAAACTATGCTCTATACTACCCCCAGTTTAAAAAAAATGAGACTATTAATGGATGTGACTAGATTAAAAATAAAAATTTAAGATTAATACACATTATTCAATTTTTACGCACACTAGAGCCCAATGCAAGCAATTTAGAATAGACTTACACTTGACATTGTCTCAATAATTATCAAAAACACAAATATTTTAAAGGCAAACAACTCTCCTTAGTTTAAGACAGTAAATCTTGGGTTTTCCAAAAGTATTTGATATGAGAAATAAAATGCAGAAATTGATAAATGATTTCCTAACATAGACATTGTCATATATATATATGTTTAGATTATACTGGAAGACTGATTAAATGGGCAACTTGCTCTGAGTACAGCAGGTGAAGTTTCTGCTACAGAATTTTTACATATAAACATGTGGCTGCCTCGTGATTATTTACCCTTAAAGACACAGCAAGGTAACATTAAGAAAACAACTGCGCTGGTTCCCAGGGACGTTTTCCACTTAGTAGATAGTGGTGAAATGATTGGTAGACAACTCAAATGTTACATTTGCACCAATGTTATTGTGCTTGGAGGGTCACAGATACTTAATCACACAGGATAGAGCAGAAGGGGTTCTGCTGGCAAACAAATCATCTGTAAAATAATTGACATTAGAAATATATAAAAAATCTAGTTGCAAATGGTCAGATATTTTATATATTTACTTTGCTTTTTCTTTATGCAATGAGTAAAATTTACATCAGGAAAGAGCAGAAAATGCAGCAATTTTAAGCTTTTGACTTGGGAGATACTTAAACATATACATATCTATTTTACCACCCAAGATCAAGATATATGGTATTTTCTGTACCTAGGAAGGATCCCTTATACTTCTTTCTATATCAGTACCTCCCTAAAGGAACCAGTATTTTAACTTCTATTGCTGTAAATTTGATATGCTCATTCTTGAAATGTGTATATATGAAAGCATATTGTATATAATTTTTTGCATCTGACTTCTTTTGTTCAATATAGTGCCTTTAAGATGTAGTTATTATATCTATCTGCATGTTGTAGTATTTTCTTTTTGAAATTGTATAGTATAACATTTATATACACTGAAATTTATTTATACATTCTGTTATTTGTGAATATTTGCATTGCTTCACATTTGAGTTATTTATTTGAGTAAAGCTTCTAGGTACATTCTGATATATCTCTTTTTATAAGCAAATACATGAATTTCTCTTGGCTGCTTATTTAGGAGTAAAATTACTCTTATAAATACTGCCAGTACTCCATAGTTGTTCTACTATCTTACACTGCCACCGGCAATGCAGCAGAGGTCCATAACCTTGACAACACTTGGAATTGTCAGTCTTTAATTTTAGTAATTCTACTGGGTGTGAGTGGTTTTAATGTGTATTTTTTTTGGAAAGTAATGCCATTGAGCACCTTGTTCATGTGATTACTATTTGGATATGCTCTTTTCTAAAGGTAATTTTCAAGTGCTCTATTTTTTTACTGGGTTGTTTACATTTTTAAAAATTGATTACTTAAATTCCAAATATGTGGGGATCTTCTCTTTATCTTTCTGTTATTGATTTCCAGTTCAGGTTTATTGCCTCTTAGTAAAAAAAATTCATCTTGAAAATACTTTGATATTTGTTGATATTTGCCTTTTATATTTCTTGATATTAACCCAACATATGACCTGTTTTATTAAACACTTTGTGTGCACTTGAGAAGAATGTATATTCTGTAGTTATTGGGTGTAATATTCTCAAAAGCAATGAAATTGAGTGGGCTAATACAACTATTCAAATCTTCTATACATTTGATGATTTGCATTGACTTCTTCTAACATTTATTAAGAGAAGTTAATTAAAATATTCAGCTATAGTTGTAGCTTTTTCTATTGTCTTTATTTCTGTAAAATGTTGATTTTTATATTCTAAAGAAATATTATTAGTCAATATAAATTTTCAGTATTATTGTCTTTTTAATTTATTCCTTTCTAAAATGAAACATCTCTATGTATCTTTAATCAGATATCTTCCCTTGGAATCTTCTTTGTCTGATATTAAGAAAGCCACAGTGGCTTTTAATTAGCATATTTCTATTGTTTACTTTCCATCTGTGTCTTTGTGTTTGCAATGAATCTCTTTTAAAATTATAGAGATGGGCTTGATTATTTTTCTTTTTAACAATATGACAATATTTTCTTTTAGCTATTTAGTCTATTTCTATTTAATACAGTGACAGACTTGGTTTACCTCATTTTGTCCTTATTTATTTATCTATCCTTTACTGCCTTCTGTTAAGTTATCAAATATGTTTATGGTCTATTTCATTGCTTCTGTTTTATACCATCGATTTTCTTTTTCTTTTTTTTCAGTATGCCTTTTTGGTTGTAAACACTATAATGTGCCGCCTAAATGTATTACATTCTATGTCAAATTAGTGCTATATTACTCTCAGTGCAATATATAATTACTATTTACCTGTCTCTTATCTTATATGTTATTATCATATATTTTTCTCTATTCATGGTATGACTATCATAAGACATAGTAATTGTTTTTGCTTTAAATAGTCTGTGGTACATTAGTACTGTGTCAACAAGCTAAGTTGGAACTACATTTTCTACAATTTTATTTCCTATATGGTTTCAGGTAAGGCATGGCCACAAGAGAATCTTGTGTGATATTGAAAATGTGTATGTGAAGCAGCAATCATGATTCTGAGGTTGTTTAAGTGTCCTGGATGCTGCTGGGGCATGCACACCTTATGGCTAACTACTGGGTCCCATTGTAGCATGGAAAATTGTAATGCAAAAATATTTATCTTTAGAGTTTAGCATTAATGTCTAGTTTCTAATATAAAAGTTATCTAAATTTAAAGAATTAAATTTTCACACATTTTGAAATACAATTCAGCAACAAGTGTCAGGGTCCAACCCCCAGACCCAGACCCAGTGATGGAAGAACAAATTAACTCAAACACAGGTCTCTGGTGAAAGAGCCTGCTAGAGGTGTCTGTGACCACTCACAGACACTCAAGGAGAGTGCTGTAAAGAGCTAACAGCTGCAGCCCCAACCAGCTGGCCCTCCAGGCATTTATTCAGTATAAGTTTAACAACAGAGACTCTGAGTCAACACATTTGTGGATAATGATTAAAAGCCAGGTTCTGAGGCCTAAAGCAAACACCATTTGCTGGTGATAAATCTGGTCACCCTTCCCTCGAGATTGCCATCTGGCCCATGAAAGAATAAAGGTTAGTTTTAGGACCACATAAGTAAATAAGTTATTCAGATGAACCCCACCCCCAACATTCCCTAATTATTTGCTTTTCTTTATCAACTAAAGGTAAAGAGGATTAGGCTGCCTTGAGCTGAAACTTCTACTGAAACTATGCAAACCTCTTGGCCTTCCAAGAAGGTTTGTGACCATATTCTATAATTTTACAATCTTTCCAACTATCCTAACTGAACCCCCACAAATAAGTATAAAAGGAATCGCCCAAAGGTTGTATGCATTATCGATATTTTAATCAGGTCAACTCTAAACATGTGCAAAGTGTATATAAAATTGAGTGTTCCCAAATACAAGTGGATTTTGAGTCCTGACACTATATAAACTACATGGAGACTGGTTTATAAAATAAGAATAATGCTTTCCATTAATGAAAATACCATTTTGATTTGATATGTAGTGCCCATACAATTATGGGCTCTGTTGAACATTGAACATTGATCCAGGTATGTAGACATATAATACCTATTTAGAAGGGTAAATAACATGTAAATTCATTACAACCAATCTGTTTCAGTAAAAGTATTATCTCTGCCCTTTAATAGTCATCTGACATATTATACATTTATTTGGTTTTTGTTTTCCTTCACTAGAATGTAAGCTTCCTGAGAATCTATTTGCTTATTGCCATATACTGCTATTTGTTTAATGCTTTGTGCATAGCAATTGCTTAATTATGTTTTTTTTTAATGAATAGACCGAACTCTATTAAGGATTTCAAAGGTGTGTTATGGATCAAGTGTTTTTGTTCCCCTAACGTTCATATGCTGAAGTTTTAACCCACAATGTAATCGTAGGGGGAGGGGTCTTTGGTAGACAATTGCATCATGAGGGTACAGCCCTCATGAATGGATTAGTGCCCTTATAAGAGAGACACCAGAGAGCTCTATGGCTTTGTTCAATGTGTGAGGGTACAAAAAACTGGCCCTCTGCAACCTAGAAGAGAACCTTTACCAGAACTTCTGCACTCCGATCTCAGACACCTTGCTTCTAGCACTGTGAGAAATAAATGTCTGTTGTTCATAAGCCATTCAGTCTATGGTGTTTCATTATAGAAGCCCAAACTGACTAAGACAAGATGCTTAGTAGATTCTACTAGTAAAAATTACTCTTAGACTTGAGCTGACAGTGCAACCACCATTACCAATTTGACAGTTTCTGTACTAAGTGAGAAAAAGAGAGGAATCCTGTATCCTCACATGGCAGAACAACAGAAGAGTAAGGGGGCCCAGTGTTGTGTGAAGCCTTTTATAAGGACCTTAATCCCGTTCAAGAGGGAGGAGCCCTCATGACAGAATCAACTCTTAAAGACCCCCATCTCTATCACATTGGTTATTGGGTTTTGTGGAGGCTAAAGCAACTCCATCTTTGATGCTAATCTACTATGTTAATTTCTGATTGATCCCTGTTCTAGAGATGCCTCTAAGATTTCCAGTGTATCTATTGTTGCTTATGTAAGTGCACTTATGAGAAATCCTGTCCTTAGGTCAAAATGATCTTGATGTTCCCCTAAGTCTTGCCCTTAAGTAATTGTCCTACACATCCCTTCTGAATCACGTATACCCCTTTTCTGTGATATATAAGCTCTGGGTCTACCAGGGTGTCTATACCACAGGGAAAGGGTGTACATGATTTCTAGGTGTAATAGCGTGAGAATCCACTATCTTGTCTTGCTGCCACTTGAGACACAAATACATGTTTTGTTTGTATGTCTCTATTAAATGCTTATTTCTCAGAAACTGGATATGCCAGCCTTTTTACTTTGATCTTTCAGCTCCCCCTGGATTTGGGGGGCAGGTTTACATAGATGTGCCTACCACAGAACAGGTTTCAACACCTGAATTTGGAAGGGGACACATTCAAACCATAGGAACATCTTTTCTTAAAAGGAGTATAAGTGGCATATACTTACGTTCTCTTAATGACTTGAATTATCATTATGAAAACAAATGTGTTTCTCTTATTTTAATGTATTTAAAAATAGACCTTTTGGGGGGATAGCCAGTACTGAGTACTTTTATATCTAGGTACCTTGAAGTAGTGAACAAACAACGTAACCTTTGTTTGAATCTCAATTCTCTTTTCTGTAAAATGGAGACAATAATATTACTAGAAGCAATTTATGTAAGGATTAGAAATCATACAGGGGAAAGGCATAAAATCATACCAAGCCCATTGTCGATGATAGCAAATGCCAGCTAAGAAAATGATGTTGCACTTGAAAATTACTGATGCATGAAGCTGTTTTTCCCTGCAATAAATGTTACCAATATTTTGTGACTTTGGCATGTTAGTGGACATACGTGTGTCTGTACGTGTCTGTGTGTATGTAAATATGTGTTTATGTACATATTAATGTATACATTTCCACACTTGCTGTTAGTAACGATCCTTCTTCTGGATTCCAGCACCATTTAAGTAGTCTCTCCTGGTGTAATTTATTATACTTAATCAATTGAAAGTTTGGAAACCAGAAGGCCTCTTAGCAGTATTGACTTGAGGATAAGTCCTCTGAGTAAAGTCAATAAATTCTAATGTTTTTGTTTTCTCACACTAATATTTGTTAAGGGTACTTTTTATTCTATTTTTATGCTACTGACTGTATTTTGAATAAGTGAAGTTGTAAGATAGCTAGGTTTCTAATAAATGACATTAAACTGTAAATATTGTTATATGAGAATTTATTCAGTTTAGTTCAGTATTTATTTTTAAAACCACTTTGTTGAGGTGATTTACATGTAAAAACCTGTACCTATTTAATATATACAATTTGATAAGTACGTATCTGTGAGACCATCACTACCATCAAAGCCATAAACATATTCATGGTCTTCCAAAGTTTCCTTCCAGCTCCTTTATTTATATTATCATTTTTGAAGGTAAGAACATTTAACATAAGATCTACTTTCTTAGTAAATTTTAAGTATATAGTACAGTATTTGCTATAGGATATTTATTCTTCAGCCCCTGATAAACCAGTATTCTACTAAAAGTCATTTGTCTCTTAACTTATCTCAACCCTTCAGAGAAAGATTTAAAAAATTAAGTAGAAGAGTGTATTCACCAATATTCTGAAGATTTCAGAGTCATGTTTCTGGAAACATCTAACTCTTCATTTACTGCCTTATTACTTACTTCCTTAAAGGTTCACGCCAGTGAACATTTTCAGATAATAATGTCTGTTTCACCAGGAAAAGGCTGGTAAATTCTAGTTAAATTTAGAGTCCTCAGTTCAAGGGCCTTCTCCAGAGCAGTGTTGGGCCTGGGCGTGGGCACTGCCCTACAGGGGAGGATGCTGTAGCCACTTATCTTCCTGGAGAAGCAGAACCAGCTACATAATTTGTGGAGTCCAGTGAAAAATGAAAATGAGGGATTCCTTGTTCAAACCTATGAAATATTTCAAAACAGAGAGAGTAGTGCGTTAAATCAAGCATAGTTGCCCTGAAAGCTGATTTTGTGAGGAGGTTCTTCCCAGGGCAGCCCTGGAAGTTGCACCAGAGGAAATGGTACAAGCTTTACATCCCTAAACTGCTGCTTTATACCAAGTTAGACCTTGTGCAAAGGAAAGGGGGATGAGACTATCCTCTATTGGTTTTCAGCTATGTGTCAGTTTTCCTGCATCTTAATTCTTAAAATAACTGTGTTAGGAAAGACTTGCCACCACCTTTTTGCATATGTGAGAGTCAGAAAATTTGTTTAATTTGTCAAAGTCAAAAGTGTTTCTCTCTGGATCCCTGGCTGCTTCTGCCAAACCCCTTTCCCGTTTCCAGGGACTACTGGGCTTCTGTTTCATTTACAAATAAATGTATCTCTGGGAGAATGTACTGGATTGCTGGGAATCGCAGTGTGGCTTGGATAACATTAAGTTCTTTCTAACTCCTGGCTTGGCTTTGGTGATTCTTAAACATAATACTAAAAACAACTTAGCTCAGGATGTTTTTATAAACATTTCTGTAACTAGGTCAAGAATCTTAATTAGCAAAGATCTACTTACTTCAGGGTTTTACACCTGAAGTCCATTAGCTGCCCAGTCTCTGTGTGTATAAAAATAAAGTAGCATCTATTCATCCTTTTCTAAATGACTCCTGGGATTTCTCATCCCATGTTTCTAAAAGCAAAACTACTAAAAAAAATTATTTTCAAAGACCCTGAAAGCACCTTTAATAAGTAAGCAATCGACTTTTGAAATTAGGAAGCTAAAAGAGGCAAAATTATGTTACTCTCTTCTTTGTATAGATATTACATCTATACAAAATACGTTTGCATTCATATTAATTCTAAATAATGTCATTGTAACATCTTTTTTAAAACAACCAAATTATTTAACAAAACTTAATCTTATAGAACATTAAATGCAAACAATTGAAAATCCTTGTCAACAGAAGAAGAACTAAGCTATTTGATCCGTTTGAAAATTTCTGCCCATAAATATGGTGAAGCCAGTAGCCTGCTAAAATAATCTTAAAAAACTGCTGGACGTACTCTAAGGTACTTGATAAAAACAAAAACAAAACCCAAAACCTAGAATAGGATGTGTAAATCATTACCAAATGAAATGAGAAAATTCACTTTCACAAAATCTTTGACCCTCAATAAGTGATGATTCTAATTATCTAAGCATGTTAGGATTATTTTGAAAAACTATTTTGTTGAAAATTAGGGTAAAACCTTGATTGGTTATAATTAAAATGAAACCTAAGTTTTCCTTCTCCAGGATATCCTGAATAAGATTCACAATAAATACATAAATAAAAACTTATTTATTTATTTATTTATTTATTTCTACCAAATAAAAACATAGTTGTATGTTTTTATTTGGTAGAAATAATCCACTTTATTTATTTAGCTTGATGAAAACCCTAAAGTGCTTTTAAGCCTAGTTCATATTTATGTATTCTTTTAGAGAAGATATGTTCTTAATGACCTCTTAATGACAAACTCTCAGCACTTATGGGAAAAAAGGAAGTAAGAGTAGTCTGTGGTCACTCTAATTTTCATTAAACAAACTTTCTTTGTCTGAATGGGGGAACTCATGTATCAGAAGAGAAATATCTTCCTACATACAAATGAGTTGCTTTAAAACTCGGTATTCTTGTATTTCTTAGTTTCAGTTGTCAATTTTTGTTAGCTTGATTTTCAGTTCAACTTGGAAGAAAGTAGAAGTACGGAAAATAACACCAGAGATAATCCTATAAACACCAGCATGTTAAAAGACTATGAATGACTATACCATTGCACTCATTCACTTACTCAATTTATGTTTATCAAGAACATAGTTTTGCCAGGCAGTTGATAAGAGCTGGGGATAAAAAGGTGTGTGAGACAGAGAAGTTACTAATTGCCTGAATCTTAGGTTTCAGTAAGAATATAAATAAATTAAATAAATAAGTGTTTAGGTAATTTTATCTAGTGCTACTTTCCATGAAGATAGGATGGTGAGCTGAGGATGACTTTGAGTGAGTGAGTTTGTGTGTGTGTAAGAAAAAGTGAGAGAGTGTGTGTGTGTGTGTTTGTAACATTTATACAGAGAGCAAATCACTTGATTTCTTGGTTTACTTGGTACTATGGTTTGATCATGTGTCTTCAAGCATGTGGTAGAAACAATCCCCAATGCAACAGTGTTTATGAGAAACAATTAGGCTATGAGGGAAGAGTAAATGAGAGATTAATGCTGTTATCACAGAAGTGCGTGTGCAACATAGGAAGTCTTCTCCCCTTCTACTTCCCACCATTCTCTCTCTCACCTTCTGAAATGGGATGATAGAAATAGAAAACTTGTGCCAGATACTTGCACCTTGATATCAGACTTCCCAGCCTCCACAACTGTGAAAAATAAATTATTTTCTTTATAAATTACCCAGTGTCTGGAATTCTGTTTCAGCAGTACAGAATTAAATAAGGCATTTGGCTAAGTAATGCCTTCATACTCAAAGACCTTTGAAGTCTCTTCATTCCCTAAAATCATAATGTTCCCTCCACATTCTCATATGGCTATTTGAGCTAAAATAAGCACAGTATCTAACATCAAAGAACCTTTCCTTAAACTATGGAAGTAAAGCCACTGCCACATAGTAGCTTGCCTCCACACACAAAAAATTCACATCAGCCATCCCTAACATGGTTTGCAGGGAAAGAAGCAGGATCAAAACCCTAACTATAACTTTTGTTAATCAAGCTTTGTACCAAGAACCTTGAAGGGATGTTGAAAAAGAGAAAGGAAAGTAGAATCAATTGATCATTAATCAGTAAGCAGATGTCCATAGAGTTCCTGCTGTGTACCAGACATAGAACCTGAATTTTAGAAGTGAAGTTTTATGGGGTGTAGTAGGCCAACAAAATTTATAGCCCTGGAGGTTTCTATGAATCTTCATGAACTTATGGCCACTGGAAAAGGAGAATTGAATGTGAGAATATGGACACTATAACATTAATACAATGCTTTTTAAAAATGTCAACTTTTATTTTATATTCAGGGGACACATGTATAGGTTTGTTAGATGGATATGTTGTGTGATGCCGAGGTTTGAGAAACAAAAGTTCCCATCACCCAGTAGTGAGTATAATATTCAAGTCAGTTTTTCAACCCTTTTCTGCCTCCCTCCCCCTCCTCTCTAATAGTTTTCAGTGTCTATTTTTGACAACAGTTTGTCCAGATGTTTAGCTCCTAGTTACAAGATGGAACATGTAGTATTTGGTTTTCTGTTTCTGCATTAATTTGCTTAGGATATTGGCCTCCACCTGCATCCATGTTGCTGCAGAGGACATGATTTTATTCTTTTGTTATGACTTTGTAGTGGTCCATGGTGTATATGTACCACATTTTCTTTATCTAATCCACCACTGATAGGGACCTAGGTTGATTTCCTGTCTTTGCTATTGTGAATAGTGCTGGGATGAACATATAAGTACATGTTTTTTGGTAGAAGATTTATTTTCTTTTGGGTATATACCAAAGTTTGAGATTACTGGGTCAAATGGTAGCTGTTTTAAGTTCTTTGAGCAATCTCGGAAGTGCTTTCCATAGTGGCTGAACTAATTTACAGTCCAGGCAAGAGCGTATAAGCATTCCGTTTACTCTGCAGCCTCACCAGCATCTGTCTTTTTGTTTGTGTTTTACTTTTGAGTAATAGCCATTCTGACAGGTGTGAGATGGTTATCTTGTTGCGGCTTTAATTTGCTTTTCTCTGATGATTAATAATTTTGAGCATTTTTTTCATATGTTTGTTGGCCACTTGTATGTTTTCTTTTGAGAAGTATCTTTTCATGTTTTTGCCCACCTTTAAAAAGGTTGTTTGTGTTTTGATTGTTAAATTGTTTAATTTCCTTATTGATTCTGGATATTAGACCTCTAACAGATGAATAGTTTACAACTATTTTCTCTCTTCCTGTAGGTTGTCTATTACTCTGTTGTTAGTTTCTTTTGCTGTGCAGAAGCTTACGTCAAAGTTGTCCATTTTTGCATTTGTTACAATTGCTTTTGAGTACTTAGTCATAACTTCTCTCTCTAGGCCTAGGTCCAAAACGGTATTTCCTAGGTTATCTACCAAGGTTTTTGTTTTGTTTTGTTTTTTGTTTTTTTTTTATAATTTTAGGTTTTAAGTTTAAGTCTTTAATCCATCTTGAGTTGATTTTGTATATGGTGTAAGGAGGGGGTCTAGTTTTATTCTTCTGCATATGGCCCGCTATCTCGGCACCATTTATTGAACAGGGAGTCGTTTCCCCATTGCTTATTTCTGTTGACTTTGCCAAAAATCAGATGGCTGTAGGTGTGCAGTGTTATTTCTGGGTTCTCTGTTCTGTCTCATTGGTCTATGTGTCTGTTTTTGTATTAGTACCATGCTGTTTTGGGTTACTGTAGATACGTAGTATAGTTTAAAGTCAGGTAATGCGACGACTTCCAACTTTTTCCCCCCACTTAGGACTGCTTTGGCAATTCAAGCTATTTTTTGTTATTTTTCGGTTCCTTGTGAATTTAAGTCTTTTTTTCTAATTCGTGAAAAATGACATTGATTGTTAAATAGAAATTGCATTGACTCTGTAGATTGCTTTGAGCACTGTGGCAAGCTTAAAAATATTGATTCTTTCAATCGATGAACATGGGATATTTTTCCGCTTGTTTGTGTCATCTATAACTTTTTAAGCCATGTTTTGTATTTTCCTGGTAGAGATCCTTCATCTCCTTTGCCAGATGTATTCCTAGTTATTTTTGTGTGTATGGGTGGGGCTATTGTAAATGGGATTGTTTTCTTGATTTGGTTCTCAGGTTGAACATTATTGGTGTATAGAAATGCTATGAAATTTTGTATGTTGATTTTGTATTCTGAAACCTTACTGAAGTCATTTATGAGTTCTAAGAGCTTCTTGGCAGTCTTTTGGGTGTCTTAGGTATAGAGCCACATAATCAGTGAAGAGATAAGTCTCATTTCTTCCATACCTATTTTGAGTATCTTTAATTTATTTCTCTTGCCTGATTACTCTGGCTAGAACTTCCAGTACTATGTGGAATAGGAATGATAAGAGTGGGCCTCCCTGTCTTGTTCCAGTTCTCAAAAGGAAATACTTCCAGCTTTTGCCCATTTATTATAATGTTGGCTATTAGTTTTTCATAGATGATCATATTTTCACAAATTTTCTTTTGATGCCTAGCTTCTAAATGTTTTTTTTTAATCATAAAGGGATAGTGGATTTTACCAAAGGATTTTTTTCCACATCTATTATTACATAATTTTTGCTTTTAATTTTGTTTATGTGTTGAATCACATTATTGATTTGCATAGGTTGGACCAAACCCGCATCACAGGATTGAAGTCTACCTTATCATGGTGAATTACATTTTGATGTGCTGCTGGACTGAGTTTGCTAACACTTTTTTGAAGATATTTTCATAAGGTTATTGACCTGTAGTTGTTGTTGTTGTGGTTGTTGTTTTAGTTGTGTCTTTGCCAGGTTTTGCCAGGTTTTAGAATAATGCTGCTTTCATAGAATGAATTTGGGAGGAATGCATTCTCTTCAATTTTTTAGAATAATTTCAGTAGAATTGATACCAGTTCTTTTTATGTGTGGTAAAAGTTGGCTGTGAATCCATCTTCTCTGAGACTTTCCATGGTGTATAGGATTTTTATTACTGATTCAGTTTTCAGAACTTGATATTGATCTGTTTAAGATTTTGATTTCCTTATGACTCATTCTTGGGAGCTTGTGTGTTTCCAGGAATTAACCCATTTCCTCTAGATTTTCCAGTTTGTGTGCATAGAAGTTTTCATAATCCTTTCTTAGGATCTTTCATATTTCTGTGGGATTGATAGCAATGTTACCTTTGTTGTTTCTAATTGTGCTTATTTGGATCTTCTCTCTTTTTTTCTTCATTAATCTAGCTATCAGCTGATCTTATTTTTTTCAAAAACCAACTTTTGGTTTTATTATTCTTTGTATGAATTTTTGGGTCTCAGTTTCACTCACTTCTGCTCTAATTTTAGTTATTTATTTTCTTCTGCTAGCTTTGGAGTTAGTTCATTTTTTTCCCCCCAGTTCTTCTAGATGTGATGATAGATCATTAATTTGAGACTTTTTTTTATAACTTTTTGAGTTGTATTAGTGTATGCACTTCATTTAGTGCATAAACTATTCTCTTAATGCTGCTTTTGCTGCATCCCAGAGATTTTGGTATGTTGTGTCTTCGTTTTCATTTATTTCACAAATATTTTTTATTTCTGCCTTAATTTTATTGTTTACCCAAAGGTCAGGTAGAAGCATGTTGTTTAATTTCCATGTAATTGTGTGGTTTTGGGAGAGCTCCTTGGTGTTGATTTCTGTTTTTATTCTATTTTATTCTAAAAGTATAGTTGGTATAATTTTGCTTTTCTTAAAAAAAATATTGAGACTTGTTTTATGGTTGGGTATGTGGTTATTCTTAGAGTATGTTCCGTATGTGGATGAGAAGAAGGTATATTCTGTGGTTGTTGGGTGAATTATGCGGTAAATATCTATTAGATCCCGTTAGTCAAGTGTCAAATTTAAGTCCAGAATTTGTCTGTTAGTTGTCTGCCTCAATTACCCGTCTAACACTATCAGTGAGGTATTGAAGCCCTCAACTGTTATTGTGTGTTTAAGTCTTTTTGTAGGTATAGAAGTAGTTATATTGTGAATCTGGGTGCTCCAATGTTGGGTGTATATATGTGTAGGCTAGTTAAGTTTTCTTGTTAAATCAAATTCTTCATCATTATGTAATGATTTTCTTTGTCCTTTTTTACTGTTGTTGATTTAAAGTATTTTTTTAAATAATATAAGAAGAATGACCCCTGCTCTTTTTTGTTTTCCATATGCATGGTAGATATTTCTTCAGCTCCTTTCTTTGAGTCTATGTGTGTTATGTGTAAGACTGGTCTCTTGAATACAGCAGATGGATTTTTTTTACTCCATCTTGCAATTCTGTGTCTTTTATATGAGAAATTTGGATGTTTTCTATTCCATGTTAATATTGATATGTGTGGTTTTGATCCTACTGTGAAGTTGTTAGCTGGTTGCTTTGTAAGTTCTATGTATGGTTGCTTTATAGGGTCTGTGGACTCTATATGTAAGTGTGTTTTTGTGGCAGAGGGTATTGTTCTTTCATTTTTATGTTTAGAATTCCCTTAAGAATCTCTTATAAGGCTGATCTAGTGGTAACAAATTCCCTTAGCACTTTCTAATTGACTAGAAAACATTTTATTTCTTTTTCACTTACAAATCTTAGTTTGGTGGGCTATGAAATTTCTTGGTTGGAATTTCTTTTTTTAACAAAATAATGTTCAAAATAGACCCCCAATCTCTTCTGGCTTATAAAGTTTTGATGAGAAGTCTGTTGTTAGCCTGACAGGGTTCCCTTTGTATGTAATCTGATGTTTTCTTCTATCTGCCTTTAAGACTTTTTTCTTTTGCATTGACCTTGAACCATCTGGTGACTATATACCTTGATGATGTTAATTTTATATCTCACAAGTGTCCTTTAGGTTTCTTGTATCTGGATGTTTACCTCCCTAGCAAGATTAAGGAAGTTTTCTTGATTTATTTCTTTAAATATGTTTTCCAGGTTGTTTACTTTTTCTGCTTCCCTCTCATGAGTGTTAATAATTTATAGATTGGGGTTGCTTTACATAATCCTTTGTTTCTCAAGGATTTTGTTCATTTTTTACAATTTGTTTTTCTTTATTTTTGTCTGGCTGGATTAGTTTGAAAGACTGGTCTTCAAGCACTGAAATTCTTTCTTCTGCTTGGTTCATTCTATTGATAAAACTTTCAGCTCTCTTTTGAAATTTCTTTGGTGAGTTTTTCAATTTCAGAAGCTGTGGTGATATGTTTCTAGAGTGTTTATGTTTTTCTTTATTTCCTCAATTGATTGAGAAGTTTCTTTGTGTTGATTTTTAGCCTTATCTTGGATCCCATTGAACTTCCTTGTAATCCATGCCTTGAATTATTTTATCTGTCATTTCTGAGTTTTGATTTTGGTTAGAGACCATTGCTGGAAATCTAGTATAATCCTTTGACAGTGTCACTACATTCAGATTGTTCATAATGCCGGAATTCTTGTGCTGGTTCCTTCTTACATGGAGGTGCTAGCACTACTAACTTTTGTAATTATTTTCATGTGGGTAGAATTTTTTTTTCTTTTTCCCTGTAATATCATTGTGTGTGTGTGTGTGTGTGTGTGTGTGTGTGTGTTTTGTTTTGTTTTGTTTCCCTTCCCCTTTCTCCCCATCCCCAGAGAGTTTGAATGTGGAGAATGTTGCATAGAGTTTTTCAGCTTTGTTTGTGTAGTTCTATGGATATCTTTCAGCAGGTTTGACCTACCTGCTGGATTATGCAGTTTGACATACAAACTAGCAGATAACACTTATGGGTAAGATCTGACTGTGGCCAATGTGGCTGGATATGCATTTGATCTTTATTTACTAGGAGAAGCTCTCTATTGTCTCAGGTAATGGGCTGATCCATGGAGTGAACAGTGGTCTGAGCTCCCTGCTTATCCTTGTTAAGTGGGAGGATCGGAGGGAAAATTATGCAGGGCAAGGTTGAGCAGACTCACCTACAGGTCCCTTGATGGCAGGCACAAGCACTAGCACTAAGGGATAATCCAGTGGGCAATCACCAGTTGTCTAGAGTTGTGCCTAGGCATGGAACTGGGAGACTTCCTCAGCTGCAAATTCTCTGCCTGGGGGAAGTGGGTGGCCTAAACTCCTAATTCAGGAGAGTGGGTGCTCCAAATGCCTGGAGATCTACATAGGCATGAACTATAGAGGGCCCCACTGTACTACAATCTGCACAAAAAGGGCAGGGTTGTAAAGGCTGCTTATCTAGGAGAATAGTGTTTTAAATGCCTGGAGATCTGCCTGAGCATGGAGCAGAGAGGGCTCTGTTGCATCACAATCTCTGCTCAGGAAGTGTAGGGCAGCTCATGCTGCTGAAGTAGACAAGCAAGGGCTTTGAATGCTCGGAGCCCTACCGGAGTGTAGAGGAAAGGGGGTCCTGTTCCACCGCTACCTACGCACAGGTAGAGTGGGATGGCTCAATCTGCTTATCCAGTTTGTACTTGTATGCTACCCCCATCTATCCCCCCACACAGAGGCTCTCACACATATGCAAGTGTGCATTTACACACATAGGAGAATCAGAACCGCTTTTCCTGCATTTTTACCTCCTAAATCTACTGGCATAGATTTTAACCAGTAGTACATTGAACACTGCTCCTACTAGTAAATAATTACTGTATTTTCAGAAATTTTGTAAGGACTTTGGCATCATGTTGATAGGTTGAAATTGGCCCTGGTAGGATTATTTACAGATGGCCCATCCACAAATGGTACAATTCAGAACTTGTCCTCCAGGGAGTCAGTTAAATTTTTACCAGCACATCACATTAGACTCTAAGCATCAGAAAGTTTCTCTCTTTCTTCTTTTCTTTGGCACTTGTAATACTTACCATGGCATCAAGCATCACTAAAAAGCAGTACTTAGGGAGTATTTAGGGAGTAACCACTATTTAGATTATATTAAATAACCTATATTAAGGAAGTATTTAGGGAGTAACCACTATTTAGCAGTATTTAGGGAGTGGTTCCTCCATAAATTTAATAACCACTCCCTAAATAGTTCCTAAAGAATGCTTTTTTGTGTGTGCTGCTTGGTTCCGTGATAAGTATTACAGAGTTTAGCCTAGATAGATAAATTTGTGGAAAGGGAAGACACTTTCTGCTTTGTACTTCGTCGCCAGTTTCTTCAAGTGTTCCCAAGAGAAGACAGGCCCTGAAAAGTTTTTCCAGAGTGATTGACCCTCTTGGGCTGGTCTCTGGCTCCTTTCCTAGGCCGCTGAATGCTGCTTCATGCTCAGCACTCCTCACTGACATCTGGGGGAATCAGATTGGCAGCATACATGCTAAATACAGGCCAGAAGCATGCAGGGTGCATAACTATCCAACTCAGAATGGTTTTCATGCATTTTCATGTACTAGGTGTGTTGGACAACATGCACCTTGTTCCTTGGTTTGATGGAGATTTTAAAAGAATGTGCTATTGGATTGGTGGCTTCTTTACTATAATTCCTTAGGGAATTTTACTTAGCTATAGTCACATTTTAATCCTACCCTTACAGTTCTATCTTAACTGACATCTGGCATCTTTTTATTTCTCATTCTGTTTGCAATAATAATTCCAATGTTTAAAATCAGGTCTATTAATATATTTCCCAGGCTGGTAACTGATTTGTGCTTCTCTTTATTCCATGCTCTTCTAGTGTGGATTGTTTTGGAGTTCACGGAAACAGATTATGTCCCAATTTCAGCACTTTTTCAAGATGTGACTTTGGGGAAATAATTAAATCCTGCTGTCTGTGAAATGGGTGTCAAGATTTCTTTCCAATAGGCCTCTTGAGGAAATTGTGCAAATAAGTGAGACCATGTGAGATGTTTTATACTTCCTGAATAATATAATGCATACATGGAAATACAGAAATGCCATTTTGAGATTTATGTGGAGTTCTTTTTTCCCTCATAGTTTCTTCTCTACTTGGATATTCCAATGCATCTTGCTGCCTCTCTTTTTTTTTTTTTTTTTTTATAAGAATAAAAGAGAAAGAAAGACAGAGGGGGGAAGTTTTTTTTTTTTTTCTTAAGAGAAAGAAGTAGAATAAAAGAGAAAGAAAGAGAAAGAGGGAGAGAGAATGAGAATCTTGCTCTATTGCTCAGGATTTCATTTAAATCTGTGAAATGCTTATTTAATCACTAAAAAGTGATTTATTTCCTATCATATGATCACTTTTAGAATAGGTATGATATAATATTGAAAAAAATATATGTTTTGTGGATGTAGGGTGGTAGGTTCTGTAAATATTTATTAAATTTGCTTGTTCCAGGTCTGAGTTCAAATCCGGTTTTTTTTTTTTTGTTTTTTTTTTTTTGCTCTCCATTATGTTGGTAGATCTACCTCCATCCCTTTATGTTAAGTCTTTGTGTGTCCTTGCCTATAAGAAAGGTCTAAATACAGCGTACCGATGGGTTTTAGCTTTTTATTCAGTTTGTCTAACTGTATATTTTGATTGGGGCATTTAATCCCTTTAAGTTTAGGCTTAATATTGATATATGTGAATTTAATACTGTTATTTAAGGCTAACTAGCTGTTTCCCCGTTAGTTGATGTAAATTCTTCATTGTTGTAATATTCTTTACTTTTTGATAAGTTTTTAGGGTAACTGATGCTGGTTGTTTGTTTCTGTATATAGTGCTTCTTTCAGAAGTTGTTGCAAAACAGGCCTGGTGGTAATGAAGTCTCTGAGTTCTTGCTTGTTTGCAAAAAATTTTATTTTTCCTTGGCTTGTAAAACTTAGTTTGGCTGGATATGTGATTCTGGGTTGAAAGTTTTTTTCTTTAAGAATGTTAAATATTAACCCCCACTCTCTTCTGGCTTGTAGAGTTTCTACTGAGAGATCTGCTGTGAGTCTGATAGGCTTCCCTTTATGGGTAACCTGGCCTTTCTCTCTGACTGCCCTTAGTATTTTCTCCTTTATTTCAATCCGAGTAAATCTGGCAATTATGTGTCTTGGGGTTGGTCTTCTTGAGGAATATCTTTGTGGGGTTCTCTGTATTGCCTGGAGTTGAGTATTGTCGTGCCTTGCTAGTTTAGGAAAATTTTCCTGGATAATATCCTGAAAAATATTTTCCAACTTGGATTCATTCTCTTCGTCACTTTCAGGTATACCTGTTAAGAGTAAATTAGGTCTTTTCACATAGTCCTATATTTCTTGGAGATTTCGTTCATTCCTTTTTACACTTTTTTCTCTGATCTTGTCTTCTCGTTTCGTTTCATTAAGTTCGTCTTTGACCTCTAATATCCTTTCTTCTACTTGATCAATTCAACTGTTAAAACTTGTGCATACTTCACGGATTTCTCGTATTGTGTTTTTCAGCTCCATTAATTCATTTATGTTCTTCTCTAAATTGTCCATTCTCGTTAGCATTTCGTCAAACCTTTTTTCAAAGTTATTAGTTTCTTTGCAATTGGGTTAGAACATATTCTTTTATCTCACAGAAGTTTCTTATTATCCACATTCTGAAGCCTGATTCTGATGATTCTTCACACTCGTTTTCCATCAAGCCTTGTTCCATTACTGATGAGGAACTAGCGTCCTCTGTAGAAGGAGAGACTTTCTGATTTTGAGTCTTCTCAGTTTTTTTTACGGTGGCTTCTTGGCATCTTTATGGGTTTATCCATCTGTCGTCTTTGTAATTACCAACTTTCAAATTAGGTCTCTGAGTGGACATCCAGCTCGTTAATTCCCAGCTCCGGAATCTATGTAATTTTCACTGTGGCGACCTGCAACGCTAGCTAAAACAGCAGCGTTGAAATTCGTGGTGCTTTTCTGCCCGGGGGTCTCCGGTCTGACTTCCCTCTTCAGCCCCTTTTTCGATCAGCTGGATGGACTGCTCTGCCTTCACAGAGCTCCAAACATCATCCAAAAGCAGACTCAGTCCTGTTTACTCCACACCAAGAGCCGCCGAGCCGAGGCGCCAGCAAAAAAGCCGCGCCAGCCAAAAGGGTCATGCTGGCAACCAGTGGAGCTCCTCCGCTGGGAATGTCCTGGTCCGTGGGCAGCAAAAATTTATCAGTAAGTGTGACGTCCACTGGCTCCCTGCACTTTTACTGGGAGCTGCAATCCTGAGCTGCTAGTGATTGGCCATCTTGGATCTCTCTCCTGCTGCCTCTCTTGACCACTCCTATGATAAGTCATTTGCTGCTCTTATACAAGGTGAGATCCCTGTTCTGCCACTTAGTGTTGCTTCCAACGTTGATCTTTTCAAATCTATTGACTTTGTTTTAATATTGTACTGAAATTATCATAACTGGATGGGGCAGTGTCTCATGCCTATAATCCCAGCACTTTGGGAGGCCAAGGTGGGCAGATCACCTGAGGTCAGGAGTTTGAGACCAGCTGGCCAACATGGCAAAACTCCCTCTCTACTAATACTACAAAACTAAGCTGCGCTGTGGGGTTCGTTCCCATGTGAGACCCCTCGGAATTGGGCCTCGCTATATGGTGAGCTTGAGCCCCGACACAGTTTCCCATTGGAGGCAGTTGAGCTATGGGAAAGCCGGAACTGAAATCAAAGGAGATATAAAAATAACTTTGCTAGACGATGATGTGATGCCTATGTGGTCTGAGAAGACATTGTGTCTATGATTTTGTTTACCCACTGTTGTTAGGTCCTGTGCTTGTTCTTGTGATTGCTGTTTGCAAAGCTATAGGATTACTGCCTCTCTGGTGCCTTGTATAGATTATTAACTTTTTAACTAGAGGTTTCCTCACCCTGATAATGAAAACTCATCTGCTAATGAGACCCACCTGTGTAACTTGATTGTACCCGATTTAGGTATCTGATTCTATTATCCTTATCTGCTGCCTGAGCTTGTATCCCAAGGACTTTCTGTTCCCTTTCATGTATAAGACAATGGTATTTGTTTCTGTAATTACTATGGTATTTGTTTCTGTAATTACTGTAGGCAAAAAGTATATATACTAACTATGTGCAAAATAAAGTTGCTGTTTAAGCATTGCTGTTCAAGTATTGCTTATTCAGCCCTCCAGACCCCGCTTGCTTGTCTACTTTTTCTTCCACGCACTCCCCTATTCAGGTTGGGACCCTCTTGCTGGCCAAGAGTCCCCGGCAGACGTGCCAGCCTCTCGGGAACCCAGACTGCACATGGTGGTGCATGCCTGTAATCCCAGCTGCTCAGGCAGCTGCGGCAGGAGGATCCCTTGAACCCAGGAGGCAGTGGTTGCAGTGATCTGAGATTAGGCCATTGCATTCCAGCCTGGGAAACAAGAGAGAAACTCCATCTCAAAGAAAGAAAGAAAGAGAGAGAGAGAGAGAGAGAGAGAGAGAGAGAAAGGAAGGAAAGGAAAGGAAAAGAAAGAAAGAGAGAGAGAGAGAGAGAAAGAAAGGAAGGAAAGGAAGGAAGGAAGGAAAGAAAGAAAGAAAGAGAAAGAGAAAGAAAGGAAGGGAAAGAAAGAAGGAAAGAAGAAAGAAAGAAAGAAAGAAAGAAAGAAAGAAAGAAAGAAAGAAAGAAAGAAAGAAAGAAAGAAAGAAAAAGAGAAAGAAAGAAATTATCATAACTAAGTCTTGAAATGGTCTCCTCAGAATGAGACATGGGGTTTCTAACAACTCTCTCTCTCTGTCACCCTGCTCTGACCACCAACCCAATGAGATCTTTTGCAAGTCTCAAACAAACTAAGCTGTGTGTGATCTGTGTTTCCCTCCTGCATTGGCTTCTGATACCATCAGCTTCACTGCTTCAGCAACTGAAACCTGGAATGGACTCTTTGACTTCTTGCCAGTGACATTCAAGAGGAAGAAAAAAATAACCAAAGAGACTGTAGAGCAAAATGGAATGAGTAGCACCTGGGGATAGTGTTGATGTGCTTGCACAACCTTTCTTGTTTGTTGACAAGTTTAAATGGGAATTTCAAGCTGCTCTTCTGAATAAATGTTTGTGTTGTTGTTTTCCAGTCTTAACATTGCCTGTTTGGCTTCTTTTGACTCTCACTACTTTGTGTATGACTTCTCTACCCCTTATTTTCTCAGATTTTACTAAACATAGAAAAATGAATGGTTTTAACAACCAGGGACTGCAGTATTTGGGTCCAATTTCAGCTTTATTTGGTTATAAAGATTCAATCCACTGGCCTTCTAACCCCACTACCTCAGTCTTCTTTCTAATTTTCAGTTAGATGGTCAAGCCATGAAGTGACTGCTTTCTTTTGGCCTCTTTGTGTAAGAATTTTACTTCTCTCATTTGCATAATTTATTAGGATGACCGTATTAGTCTGTTCTCACGTTGCTATGAAAAGATACCTGAGACTGGGTAATTTTTAAAGAAAAGAGGTTTAATTAACTCACATCTTCATGGCTAGGAAGGCCTTAGGAAACTTACAATCATGGGGGAAGGCACCTCTTCACAGGGCAGCAGGAGAGTGAATGAGTGCCAGTAGGAGAAATGCCAGCTGCTTAGAAAACCATCAGATCTCCTGAGACTCATTCACTATCATAAGAGCAGCCTTGTGTTGGAGAAATCTGCCTCTATGATTCAATTACATCCCACCAACTGCCTCCCACAAAACATGGGGATTATGGAGATTACAATTCAAGATGAGATTTGGGTGGGAACACGGCCAAACCGTATCAGTGACCAGTCATCCAGATCAGTCAGGGACTCTTTTGGATTTGTTACTAGAAGCCCAACATGCTGGAAAAACCCCAGTCCCGGACAAGCCTAGATGGTCAATCACCCTACTTCAGACTTATCAACTGAGGAATATAAAATGAATGTTACGTCATACTTTGCTGCATTCATTCTTTCAATTGAACTTAATCTTGTGTTTCCTACCAGATGAATAAACAATAGCGCATCAATTATATTTAGCCTCAGACCTGTTTTAGTATGACCTATGACCTAAGCAGTTTTTTTTTTTTTTTACATTAAGAGTTGACTTTAAATAAAATGAATATAAGACAGAGACCATGTGGCCTGCGAGGTGAAAAGCATTCACTCACTGGTTCGTTACAGAAAAACTTTTCTAATCCATGGATTAAACTTCTTCTTTTGTAATGCAGCAAGGTTTGGGATTCTTAACCAAAGTCTTTTTTACTAATGAGATGCAGGGAGAAAATATTTATCTTTAAGATTATTGAAAGCAGATTTTAGCGATGACTGTCACATCATTCCTTTAATTGTAATATGTTGTTTATTATTTTGAAGAAAAAGACAAGCGATGTATTTGGAGCAGAAATGGCACAGAATTTTGTAAAGTTGCTTTCAATTTATGTTAACAATAATAACCAAAGCATAACCTCTGCACATATGTGGTTAACAGTTTTCTGGTACACATGGTGAATGATCTCCCAGTATCTATATGCTATAGATGATCAGTTTGAACCAATAAACCTTTGATAGTGAAGGGAAAACATGTGTTCTAAATTTGCCCAATCCGACTGAAAGAAAGCCTTGACATGCTGCAGATATTAACAAAGATGTATGTGTACCTGGAGCATGCACCTGGAGATTGCACCTGTGCTTAAGTTTAAAAATTTGGTACATCAAGGGAGTTTCTATCTCTGTCTCTACATTGTCTGTGAAATAGGCTTTTCTTTTTTTTCTTTTCTCTCTCTCTCTTTTTTTTTTAGCTCAGGCTATACAAATGAAACCTTAGAAACTGAAACCTGTTGAGAGAGTTGACTTTCTATTTCAAATGTGGCTACATGAGAAGTTTGCTTTGTATTTTTAACATCAGAATAATTCTTATTGAATCAGAACTTTTTATTATCTCTTTCTTTACATTGTTTAAGAGTAACTCTCATACTTATAACCGAAAACTTCCCAGTGTAACTTTTCCCTTGTTAGCCAATAAAGGTATTTATAAGCTGTTAAAATTTTTAATTAGAAGTTATTCAGCTATGATACCTGTTTTATTATTTTTTTTAATATACAAATCCCTAAAGTTCCCAAATGCTTTATTCTGAGACTAAGGAAATTCTTTCAATTCTAATGAGAAAGGTTTTAAGCAGTAGAATTGTGATGGTTGTTTTTGTTATTGTTCTTTGAAATTTGAAGTAGAGTAAGCCTATCTCCATTCTTTTTACAGTATCCTTTGCTGATGCTTGCATGAGGCTTTGTGTCTAACAATGACCTATAGCCAGGATACCCACATGTAAGAAGGCTCTGTCTTTCTACTTCTTTATATTCTCTAGCTAAAACATTTTTTCAAAATTGCTGATGGCATAAGAACCTACTCTAATACTGAGATTATTAACCAATGAGTGGTCAGTTGATTCCTAGTGAGTTCCTAAACTGGTTTTAAGAAATATCTTCAAAATATATGCAATGAATATGTGCATTCTGGGGGTGGAGAGTTCAAGGTTCGATAACATGCTGAGAGGGACCCTTGATGAATAAGGGTACAAAATGGTTTTAAAGCATTCATTCTACAGATGGATAAACTGAAGCATCAGTGACTCTGGGACTGATAATTATCACCTAACTATACTAATAAGAAGACCAAAATGAAAGATATCTGACTTCTAGTCAGAAGGGGTTCTGGGGTTCTTGTTCTTATCACTAGAACAGGTATGTGGGGAGGGGGGTGTGGGGGGTAAGTGAAATACTTCTTAGATATATTCTTCTGTCAACTCAATGTGAGTCTCAGTGGAGGGAAGGCTTTCCAGAAATGTGAATGATTTTTACATGTGGCTTGGGAAACCAGTCTTGTTCTTCCATATGTCCAAGCCTGGTATATGATAGAATTGTGCTCATTGTTATAGTGAATACATTAACAGATGATGTCATAGCTTTAAATATTTAAACTGAAACCTACAAAATTTAAAATATAGCTTTAAAATTAACTATTATTTAAGATGCCATCTGTAGATAAAGTTGAAACCAGTGCCAGTCTAATTAGCAATCAGGAATATGGTAATTGCTTTTGGCATATGAATGTGGAGAACCTCTCCAGAGTAAAATAATGCCAAGTTGTGCATTTCTGAGTCTTTTTTCTTTCAAATTGACGGTGTTAATATTCTAATAATATATTACTGGGCATTCTGTTTGAGGCTTTAAAGAGAGTTTTTGTGTTCACTATTTAACAGAAGAATATTATCTATCAATCAATTTATTATCATCTATCTCTCTTAAGTGTAGAGCAAAGTTTGTGAATTTGAGCTCTCTCAGCATATTGGAAAAGAAAATTCTTTGTTGTGGGGCTGTCCTGTACAATGTAAAAGTATCCCTGGCCAATACCTGCTAGATGCTAGAACCCTCCCACCCATAACTAAAATCTAAAATGTCTGTAGACATTGCTTTCAGATGAGAAAATAGGTGTAGTTGCATTTATTCTATAAATGGT